>CM059194.1:1959290-2129344 GCA_030323885.1 Branchipolynoe longqiensis
ATATCTATTACTTATATGTCATACCGACCCAATTTTTTTATTTAAAAGGACGATCACCTATTTGTTTGTTTGTTTCATCTAAGTTTAGAACAAGTGTGATATGTTTTAATTATTTTATTTCAGGTTTGTTCTCTCCAAATTAGCGTTTGATGCATATCTTTTGAACATTTGTAAATATGTCAGGAATTGTCTGTCAAGTAGAAAGAATTGAGAATATTATGTATGCAGTAGTTCTTGTCACATACCCGAAACAGATTATAGTATTTCTTGGTAAAGCATTAATGTAACAGGCAATTGTCTTTGCACCCCTTTGCTGCATAGCTAAAATATGGCACCTCTTACATGCTGGTCATTGACACCTCATTTCAAAGACTACTTCGCGCACAACACCTCTTTCAAGTGACTCTATTTGACACAGGTGTTAGGCCCGACACCGTTGCCTAACGACTCAACTCAGGCCGTGACCATCTCCACTGACTTACTCATGCTCCCCAGCCTTACTATAAATTAAGCTTGCAGTCACAGATTGGTTATTTACTTCTTTGGAAGTAACCAGATCAGAATGCCAAAACAACGGAAACAAATTCACAATAGTTTTACAACTCAGTGTATATGCAGTTCCATACACTGTAAAGATGCCGACTATAGTGCTGCTCGATTGCACTTACTCAGCAAGTTTCGACTAGATATTCAAAGACAGCTTCGAAGCAAAGTTGGTCATCACCAATCAACAAAGACAGACTGGATTTGCAGTTATTGTGTAACCGAATATATTGATAAAATATTCAAACTGGGCCAAGAGTGTAATGGACTGACTACTATTCCTATTGGAAATCCAGAACCGGAATTGGATGCCACGCTGATGTATCTTGATGAGTCAAACACCAGGCATGATGTATATTCAGTGTCACTGGCCACTCTCCATCAGGACATACGGGCTATGCCCCATAACCTTCGGGCCTCATTGGCAAAGGAACTAGCAGCAACAGAACGTGAGCATATCAGAGCGGACACTATCATACAGACTAGAAACCAGGGTAACCATGAGATTGCAGCCCTTAGTACTTCTTTGGGCAATGTCAATGTCAATGAGAAAAATCCAATTTTGCTTGCATTCTTAGAAGGGCTGCAGGGTGAATCAAAAGCACCCTGCAGTGTGTACCAACTTTGTAAAGTTATTGAATGCTGTATGGCACTTACTGTGCAAGTAGCTGTGTTGCCAATCCATTTCAGGGAGGCAATCCTGCTTTATAAAATAACTAGAAGTCGGATGGCCATGAATGTAATCTCAGGATATGCACCCCATGGAGCATATACCACAATTCGCAACTGGCTAAAAAAACTGACTGCCAAAACAGACACAGATATGGCTCAAGCAGATGGTGACAGCATCGTAATCTTTGATAACAACCAGGTGCTCCAACGTCGGTGGCAGATTGCAGCACAGAATACTGTTAATTGCAGTGTAATCACCATGATGGTCTTCATGGAGATCGATCCTTTGGTAAGTAATTGTTCTCTCACTTTTATCAAAAAGATCCAAGTGACGACATTGTAACTCATGCGTTATGCATGTGTGCACACAGTGTAGCATTAATATGGTATGATCAAACCTGATGATAGTGCCTGTGTGATATATATAGAGTTGGGGCTACCCCACCACGTGGTGTGGTGAACCCCGGGTGACATTATTGGGGCTTAGTGGGGGAGTACAGAAGTAAACCAGTACCGAACAAGTGCTTTTCTCATTTTTCCAATTTATATAAGCCTTTTTAAACAGAGAGATGACTGTATGAATGATATAAACTTAATATATTAATATATGAAGAGTTCAGCCGCAAAACCCTGTAAGTGATAATCCACCATTTAGGATAAACATAGGAATCAAACCTTCAAAAATTACATTGGTCATCAATCTTACCGATATCTAACTTTGCTTACATTTCAGTCCAACCTTCAACTCCGTCCCAACTTGCGGCCATCTGAATGGATGTGGATAACAGATCATATCAACATGGCTTCTAAGATCAAGAAGGCTGGAATAACATCACTAGATCACCAGCTTTACTATAACACACATCTCATTAAATGGCTGGAACCTATCCTGAAAAGGGTAGTAGCAGAACAAATATGGGATCCTGAAAAGGACATGTGCACTGATCAGGTAGACAAGGAAGTTGCTGAACAGAAACATGCAACTAAATTCAAGAAATGTCCTGGTTGTGACAATACACTGGTACCAAAGCTTAACAAGGTGTGTCCTAATTGTAAGCAGAACATTGCATCACTACGGTTACAACAGAAAACAGCAACATCTACCAATGCCAAGCCAGCCATACACAAAGCAAGTAATGAAGTCAGAGTGGTGGTAGAAGTTCAGGAAGATCACTGCTACAAGCTGTCATTTTGCAAAGGTACTTCGGCGACATGTCCATATGCGCACCTGAACAACAACCACAAGGGAAAACCACCTAAAATAACAATTGGAAAACCAGTTTTTGTCAATCCTTGCTCTTATGAAGCAGTTGCACATGTCTTCCGAGAGATTGGAAAACAGGCTGGGGTAAAGCAATATGGTGGACACCGTGAGTGGATGACAGTTGTATGTGATGGTCTGCCATACATCATGGGTTATCAGCTCATCGAAAAGCTGCATGAATGTTCCGTTTGCAAGAAATCACTATTTGGACCAGAAGATGTGCGTAAACATCAGTCAGCACATGAATCTAAGGGTGAGTCATGCACCATGATTCAAGAATTTGGATGGCTACTTCTCCAACCTGGTCCAGGACACATCGAGATGAACATGCTTAAGGGCTATGTGAAGCTTATGTGGGAGCCATATTGGGAAACTATGGTGGAGGTTTTCAATTTTCGCTCTGAAAATGCAAAACGGTCTGCCAAAAAAGTCAGTGACCACCACAAAGGGCCCTTGCACGGATTGCTCGTGAATACTTTGCTGCGGAGTTATTGATTCCCTACATTCGGAATTCTCTTATGGAAGGTAAATCCGTACATGAACTGACAGTAAGTAACTTCATGCATTTCTGCAGTAAGGAGGTCGAATCTGCAAATTATGCCTTCATGCTTGACATGATATTCACTCTGTTGGATGCTTTGTTTGTATACAGGGCTGGAGTGAGAGCAGGGATTCCAGCTTTGATGGACCTTGGACGAGCCCGGTATGCCCCATTATGGTGTGCCAGACCGCATCCAATGTACAGGCAGCTGGAAGTGTATGACAGCATCATGTGTGCCTGCATGCCACCCAGTGTCAAAACGTTTATAGAGAAGACCAGAAGCGTCAATACAAGTGGCGTCGCCTACACTGGAGAAGGTGCTGATTTCAAATTGGAGGAGATCAATTGTGGTATTCAGCACTGGATTCCGGCTGTTCCTCATGACACAGATTGGTTGCAGGCATGTGCCAACTACACGGGCCTAGGGGCACTCCAAAAATCCACTCTGACTGCAATGGGCCTCAATGATCGAAATGATAGACGACCCAAGTCAGCAGAGCCTTCAATAACTGCCCAAGTTTTTGCATTCCGGACAAAAATACGTGCAACTGGATATCTTTTGAACCACACCAAGAAAGGCCCCATTACAAATCTGACAGGGGAAGAACTTGATCCTGACATGATTAACTTCATAGACAATGCCAGACAAAAACGGTCCAAATACATTGACTGCTTCATCAAGCACCAGGGCAATGATAAGCCACCACAAACCTCTGTTCGTTTCAAAGAGGCACCATTGTTTGTAACAAAAACTGAGCGCCAAGCTTACTACGCCATTGGGAACCAGACCACTGCTACACTAAAGGAGAGAATAAGTCAGAAGATAATGACAATATCCGAGCAAGGAATGCGTAAGAACTTTCAGGTGGCATTCCAGGAGGAGGTTATAGCAAAAACTCCTGTGAAACAAAATTTCCTTGACTTCTATGAGCTGCTTGATGAATACCTGAATACCATTGAAAGTGACTCACTTTCTCTTGATGATGTAGGTGTAGACAACGTGTAGCCCACGGAGAGGAAGTTGTATTAGTTTCAAGCACTGTAAAGGCAGCTGTATGCTCTAATTGAAACCATTTGTGTAGAGGGCGAGGAGACACGCATGTTCTATTATGACTAGATGAGTCCATCTCCATCACCACTCAAACCTAGACATGCAGTTTAATCAATTATGCAGCACAAGTTTAAATACAGTTTTTTTCAATGTAATATGTACAATAACAATAACAGTGAAACTCTTTGTAGTAATTCAATTGTAGTAATTCAAATCTTGCCCTGTACAGCTCGCTTAATGATGGACATAGCAACCTGACCACGTATCTTTTTTACCACTTTCCGTTGCCTGGTTGTCAGTTCTCTGCCAAGTTTAGGAGATCGAATTGGTCGCACTGTCCTTTTTGGGCCTTTTGCATAAAATCGATTCACAATTATCTCTTTGTCCCGGGAATGGATAATGGGCAAATGGTCATCAGCACTGGGAAGGGGTGCATCAGAGGAAGCAATACTGGGAAGTGTGGATGGCTGCCCCTTCCTCATTGGCCCACTTCGTAGCGATTTCTGATGTGGAGGTGTGTGAATGTTTTGCGAAAGGTTTGGGGGAACTATTGAAGGAGGTGTCCCTAAAGAGGGGAATTCAAGTGGTTCCAGTGGTTCGGGGGAAAGGCTGTACTGCGTCCATGGGATGTTACCATTTTCTGGAGATGGTGGTAGAACAAGCCGCATCGGACAAATATTGCGTGAAAGTTTGGAAGGGGGTGTGTCTGGAATATCCGGAAAGGTATATGGATCTTCATCACTGTCAGAGGCATCATCATTGACTTTCAGAATAGTTGATACTCCACGAGGCGTTTGCTGACTTCGAACTGGAGTTGATAGTGGGTCATCTATGATCCCAAGGAAGGCTATGTTGTAGCTAGAGTTGGGTGTGGTGGCAGGGGTAGGTGTCGTCGGGTCAGTGTGTTGTTGCGTGGCCCTGCCATCTGCCCCACATCGCTCCTCACTCTAAAGTGTGGTTAGCCCTGGAAACAATAGTTTGAATGTTTGAATAACAATATTGTGGCACAACTTAATTACAACGCAATTAGCTATTGTCATAAAGTATACACACATGGAGGTCCTTCCATATAATCTGATTCAAATAACTGATTCAAAAACCAAAATAGTACATGTTCTAAATAATATAAAATGTCTAATCCTGTCACACTTGACAGTTAACGAGCCAACGATGAGCCTACGTGGGCATTTTTTCGTCATGAAGTTGGGTTACGTCATGATGGACGTCAGAATGACGTTAGAATGAAGTCGTGATACGTCAATTACGTCGAGTTAGTCGATGTTAAGTCAAGGTTTTGGAAATGTATTCAAAAACTTTCGACGTAGGTCTAACTAAGGGTTACGTTCGGTCGTTCTGTTCACGTTCAGTGAACGTCAATGACGTTAAATGGACGTTTTTCCAATGCTGCTCAGTACGTTCCACTACGTTGACCCACATTAAACCAAGTGCAAAAGCCTACGAGGCTTAATGGGAACGTCAGGAGAACGTCACGAGAACGTCAGGAGAACGTCACGAGAACGTCAGGAGAACGTGCATTCAACATACGTTCAACGTGTCACGACATAGCTAACGTCATGTAACGTTCTTCTGGCGATGGAATAACGTTCATAACGTTCCGTGAACGTAGTGACGTTGTCCTCTCTCGGGGATTGACGGTATCACTACGCTTTACCAACGTTACACTCTCGTCCACTACGGTGCATCCACGTTCAACTTCTGCCCAAATTTGCATACTACGCCGAGAAGTTCAACGTTCTTCACGTTCTCCCTACGTTGACGTCGTTACGTCGTAGTGTGACAGCCCCATAAGATAAATTTAAGGACTTTCCAACACCTCTGTCAATGCTAAATTATAATTATACAGATCGATCCGGTACGGATTAATGCATTGTTACTGATGTGACAGTTTGAATATGTGGTTGGCGACATACATTATGAGGGTAATCTACATAATGTTTATATTACCATTATTGTAGTGGGGAAACAGTTCATAATGTCAAATTATAGACTTACCTGTCGTGGAATACTCATTCCAAAGCTCATCATTTGAGCTGTAAACCCAACGTTGAACCGCCACATAGAACAGCCAACTGGTGGGCCTTGGTGACGAGGGTTTTCCTTCTTTCATTGCGCTTCCTCCTACGGGTATTCACATTACGATCGTATTCAATCCTATGAGGACCAGAGTGCTGATGCCAGTTGGGATATCTGTCAAATTTAAAACATAACATTTATGTATGTGCTAAATACCTGTCTATTCCTCAGATAACTGCAAAGCGAAATGCTTTTTTAAGTAAGCACCATTCCATAATTTTGAAGAATAGTAAAATATTTTATATGCGTATTGGTACGAACAACTATGTCCTCGACCTAATGTGGTTCAGATTATATTTCAGGATTTAACCATTATACATTTAACCATTATATATTTAACCATTATATATTTAACCATTATATATTTAACTAATATATTTAGCCAATATATTTACCGAATATATTTAACCAATGTATTTAAACAATTTATTTGACCAATATATATAACCAATTTATTTAGCCAATTTATTTGACCAATAGACTGAGAAATCATGAGGTGATATGCAGTTCTAATATCCCCAACCTATCCAGTGGTATTTTTACAACTACAGCAAATAATAAAAGTTGCTGCAACTTACTGTTGTGGCCAGTGCTTTGTTGGTATCTGGTGAGCCATTATGTAAGACAGTTTCGCTTGGGGTGTATCTGCTATTCCAGCTGGTATTAGTACTATTCAGTAGTCCACAGTAGAATACAGTAGTGTACAGATCCTGGCAAGTCAGTTGAATGATGAGTTACGGGACAACGTAATCTATATAGAACATGTCCACCAATGAAGACCATGGAAATGCACAGCTGCGTGGCAAATAATGTTCAGATGTGTGACATGAGAGTAGAGTATGCCTGGATACTGCTGAAGGGGATGACATAGGGCCACAGGGGCTTAGTTAAAACATGACATGTCCTGCTCAGAAACCTCTACCTCGCTTAAAGCTGAATACAGTGTGACATGTGGCATGAGCGTGGAGCGTGCCTAAGTGGATGGTTTAGGTGGGCTGGTGAGGTGGCAGGAAGGGGTCGTGGAGATAGGGGAGACAGAAAAGAGCAGGGCATGTCAAAGTAGCGTTGGCAGCCAGGAGTTTGCAGGTGGCATATGGAGGGGATTGGGGGTGCGGGTGGGTGAGGGGGTGATCGGACATGGGGTGGGGGCGAACTATGGGAAACGTGAGTGGCGTGGGTGGCGTGGGTGGCGTGGGGGGCCGCCGGGGCGGCGAGGCCTGCGGTGAGGCCGTGGCGGGCGGTGGCCGGTGGCCGGGTGGTCAGCGGAGATGAGAGAGACGGGGCCTGTGGTAAGGCCGAGGCGTGCGGTGGCCGGGTGGGCTGCATAGATGAGAGGGGGGTGGCGGTTGGGTGCGGTGTGGCGGTCTGAGGGGGGGTCTGTTGGGTCGCGGCGGGCGGTAAGTTCTTTGTACGTTTTATTACAATAATAGTTTGCACATTATGTAGTCAAGTGGGGCAGGATTGCATAACATGCTCGATTTTGTTTGTCCCTGATATTTCACCTTTGCTGATATAAAGTTAGTTAACACAGATAATATCGTGGTTGTCATGTCATTATTATTTTACCATTGCTTTAACACCAACTAGACCAGACGGGATTGCCGAATGAGTTAGAGTGTCCATCTCCCGTCCGTCTCCCGTGTTGGTAGACCATGGGGTCGTGGGTTTGAACCCTGGTCGAGTCAAACCAATGACATAAAAATTGAAACTTGATACTTGTCACTTCTTAGCCTGGCGCTCGGCATGATTAGTAATAATGTAATTCAAAGCCTAAAATGTCCACTATTATCGGCAATAATAGTCTGAATTAATTGTGATATTAGCCCAAATAAAATATTGTTTGGTGATTATTCTGGCCTATGCCTGAAAAATCGCCCACACCCTGACCCCTTTAAACTGTTAATTCTGGAGTTGTTGACTATGGTGTAGGCAATAGGAGTTGGTGGGCTAATACCCATACCCACACTGACACCCACCTCGGTCATCATGCTTGGGTAGACTGCTAAAACAACAACAACCCATCTGCCTGTGTGTATAACAAGTAAGCACATTAGAGACATAATTTGTTTTACACCATATATGATGATTTGCTCGTATTCCTGTTTATTTCTCATTAACTATGTATGTTTTTTTTATTTTGAGAACAGTGATCATTAGAAGGGACCATGGTGGTCCTCTAATTAAAGTAAGTAATTTCTTGATACAAACCCCACAATGTTGTAGTCAAAATAAGATTACCTCTTTATTCCAATGTAATTTAATTGCATACTATGGAAATGCTGTGCATGAGAAAAAAAATTTGTCACATGAACAGCAAAGATCTGGTTAAGCCCATTCTCGTGATATAATTTGTTAGGTTGTGAATTAAATATTAAGCAAGCTGTAGGCCGCAACACTGGACCCCTATATAAAGCTATATGGAAACCGTCTTGGTTTTTCAATACGCCTTGAAAAAGCAAGCCGTTTTGAAATCCAAGTCGTGGCCTCTACCTGGTCATCCTCCAGTGTTGATGTTTCTAGCTCCCACTTCTCAACTAGAACTATAGATGAATTCCAAGTCTCAAGTAATTATTTCAATGACAAAATTACTAAGATTGTTTACAATTTGGATTTATATATGTATATATATATGTATGCATGTATAATATCATAATTAAAATATTTATGTATATGTATGTATATGTATGTATATGTGTATATATTTATGTATATGTATGTGTATGTATGTATATGAATGTATATGTATGTGTATGTATGTATATATATGTATATGTGTGTATATGTATGTATGTATATGTATGTATGCATGCATGCACACCTCAATTCCATCATTCACCACCAAATTGTCCTAACAAATATTCTAATTAAATAAAATACCACTTCCAACAATGTGTGTTCTGTGCTAACCTTGGTCACTCACACCATGTCCAAATCAGTAACCATGGTCCCAAACGATCGCACATACAATACAATTGTAATAATAAAAAAGAAATCCCTACATGACCACCTCTCTAAATGGACCATTTAAAATCGGTCCCATATATATATCTATACATGTATGCATATATGACATTTCATCCCCTCCCCATCACACACTCATTTGCTATCCAGACCACACATAATCTCCAGATGTATTTTGCCAGTTTAACAATACCACCATGATATGAGGTGCAATACATAAAAATCCTTCTGTCTTAATGTAAATTCAATCCTTAATTACTCTTAAATGAAACACCAAATGTGGCTGATAGTCATTTAATTGGTGCATCATGTTTGATGATAAATAGATACAATACTTCTTCTGTATGCAGAGACACATTTTATGGTCCCCCCCCCCTACCCCCTCCCCCCCCCCTCGCCAACAACCAACCCATTTTCTACCCTCCCCACCTCTGCGCTCTCCGATACTGGTCAGCACCTCCCTCTAGCTCGCCTGTCTCCCTCCTCCCCCCACTCCCCCACATCTCCTCGCCGGTTCTCCCGGTGGGTGGGTGGATGGCACGGGCACGCACCGTCACACACGGTGGCGCTCTGCTCCTCACCCCTCCCCCCTTGTCCTTCGGGGTGGGGGTGGGAGTGGGGGTACTGGCATGCCTCACTCTACCTCCCCCACCCATGTGCAGGACGTTTCATTCCACTCGCTCAGAAGTCTTTTTTTTTTTACATACATACATTCATAGATCTATACATGGAATATTTACTAATAAAATAAGTAATATTCATAGCTAATTTACTAATTAGTTCCCAAACTAAATCGTAGCTGTACATTCAGGTACATAAATATAAATATAATTGTTTGCTTTCTAGTGATGTATTTCATTATGAAAATTTCCCAAAACTCAGTGCGTCACAACCAGATCTGTCAAACTGCACACTAATCCTATGTAAAATTTGACCTTGGTAATTGAAGGGGGTGGGGTCAAATTAGCTAATCTGACCACCATAAATCAAATGAGGAAAGGTCTCCTGGAGGTTCTCACAGCAGGTGGGCGGCGGACACATGCCCACACCCTCACACACAAACACCGCCGACATCGGCACTAGCTACTCATTATATATACATATATACATATATAAGTATATACATATATACATGCATAGATGTATGTATATGTATGTATATGTGTGTATGTATATGTGTGTATATATATGTATGTATGTATATGTGTGTATGTATATGTGTGTATGTATATGTATGCATGTATGTATGCATGCATCCGTGCACACCTCGATCCCATTATTCACCACCAAATTGTCCTAACAAATATTCTAATTAAATAAAATACCACTTCCAACAATGTGTGTTCTGTGCTAACCTTGGTCACTCACAACATGTCCAAATCAGTAACCATGGTCCCAAACAATCGCACATACAATACAATTGTAATGATAAAAAAAAATCCCTACATGACCACCTCTCTAAATGGACCATTTAAAATTGGTCCCATCTATATATCTATGCATGTATAGGTGTATGTATATATGACATTTCATCCCCTCCCCATCACACACTCACTTGCTATCCAGACCAAACAATACCACCATGATATGAGGTGCAATACATAAAAATCCTTCTGTCTTAATGTAAATTCAATCCTTAATTACTCTTAAATGAAACACCAAATGTGGCTGATAGTCATTTAATTGGTGCATCATATTTGATGATAAATAGATACAATACTTCTTCTGTATGCAGACACACAAATTATGGTACCCCCCCCTCCCCCTACCCCGTACCCCCCCTCCCCCCCCCACAACCAACCCATTTTCTACCCTTCCCCAACCACCCTCCGGCGCTCTCCAGATACCAGTCAGCACGTACTAAGATGAAATCAGGTTCATCCAGCTGGGTCCGTGCCTGTGTGTGTGTGTGTGTTGTGTGTGTGTGTGTGTGTGTGTGTGTGTAGGGCCAACGCACTATGGCAGCGCACCCGTGTGTGATGGCCACCCCTGACACACAATCAGTAGAAATGTGTACAGGGTGAGGCATGGGTGTGAGGAGGGGTATGTGTGTAGGGGGGGGGGGAGATGCTGGTGTTGATGTCAGTGTGTCGGCCAACCACACCCTCTCTTAATTAGTAACCATGGTAGCCCCCTCCCACCCTTGTTTGCAAGCAGAGATGGGGGGGTGGGGCCTCTGTTGCTCACCCATGCACTAAGTGTGTGTGTGTGGGGGGGGGGGGCAAAGACCCTATAAATCGTTCTATTTTAATGTAAATTCAATCCTTAATTACTCTTACATGAAACACCAAATGTGGCTGATATTTATTTAAGTAGTAGAGCAGATTTGGCTCTTTCTATTAATATAAATATTTATCACCCCATCATAGAGGTTCACTTGATATAGCCAAAAACACATTTTCATATAGTAAAGCCTACCAATTAACATACTAGATTACATCAACGGACCCGATTGTACCAACGGACTCTCAATTCAGGTGTTTCCCCAACCTGCTAAGCGAAACACCGGTTCAACCTTCTGCACAGAAAGGCGGAGCTTTTACCAATTCGGAACCCCACGTCCATTGACTTCAAACGAAAGAAAGCTATATTATAAGGAAACCCCCAATATTTGTATCCCCCCCCCCCCCCACACACACAGAAACCCTCCAAAAAGCATCCAGCTATGAAACCTTAGTCATCATGACCTTTCCATTCCCTGCTTTTGATGTAACTCAGACAATACTTGTAAGCGATTGCAGATACTACCTATTCATTCATAAATATATATATATATTTTTAAGCAAACACAAACAGACGCAAAAAACTACTGAATGAGTTTAGCACCCACCTCATGTTTGCCAGTTTGTGCAATTTGAACCCCATCCAGGTCAAACTAATGAACTTATATAATTATGCTTGTCCCTACCTAGCCAGGCAGCCATTACTGGGCTAGGACATGGATCAGTCGAATGAGGAAGTGCGATTTAAAAAATACAAATGTTTGGTAGACCTACATTAGTTGATTAAGCAGTGGAATTTTTAATTGTGAACAATTGGGTCTTCCTCATTCCACTGTTCCTTGTCCTATCCTAGTAATACCAAATGTCAGGCTAGGTGGTGACAAGTATAACTTCTTACATCATTGGTTTGACTCGATCTGGGTTTGAACCTGATGATTCTAATACCATGACCTACCAAGATAGCATGCGGGCACTCTACCCATTCGACCACTGCGTGTATTTTGAATTTCTCCTGTTTACTCAACGATTGTAGCAAAATAAATACCCCAAACAACCTGTGAGACACCCACAGGCAGTGGGGGTCACTAACTGATTGAGTAACTCCTACACCTGTGGTGGTGGTGAGTGACGGGGCAGACAAAGGAAGAGGTGGGAAGACAACATCAGGAAATGGACAGGCCTGGAGTCTGGCAAGTCCCAGAGGGCGATGGCGAACAGGGGAAACGGGAGAAAACTGGTTACAAAGTCATCTGTGGTGCCCCAACAAGCTTTGACGTTAAGGGATTGATGTGGAATGATGATGATGATGATGATGATGATGACGGGGTCAGGCACTACAACGGGACCCTAACTCACAGGTTATGTTCACATGAGTAAGGCGTAATGTAAATAGGTAATTGCGGTAAATAGGACTCTCCACATATAGACATAACTACATGTACTGCGCAGTCGTACACCTAAATGCGGGACTATGCAACAGCCAGACAGCGACATTAGCCGCAATCACTTATTTTTGGCACCATGAGTCAGCGACTAGAGAGTGAGCGAGTTGAGAGAGTGATAAGTGTAGAGTGGTGAGGAGATGGCAGTGACACTCCAAAGGGTAGTTACTCCCGCAGCCATGAGACAGCCCCCCCCCCCCCCCAACACACACAAAATAAACTGCTGAAAACCCACACGTGTTGCCTTGGGTCTTGCTGGGGTGTAAAGCGACAACAAGTATCCTCCCCGTGGGTTCGAACCCAGGTCGAGTCAAACCAATGACTTAAAAATTGATACGTGTCGCTTCCTAGCCTGGCGCTCAGCATTATTAGGATAGGACAAGGACTGGTTAGCTCAGTGTCAGGATAATGTGACTGAGTGGGATATCAGGTCATGGTGCTGGCAGCCTTGTCTTCCAGTGGGGCAGCACGATAAAGTCGCCATGACCGCGCACTGTCACAAGTCGGTACCCGTCCTGATATGACCTTAGATGTTGCTAGGACGTAAATCAACAACAAGCAAACAAACCATCCTCCAAGCCCTCTTACTCTTAGAGGACCTGGGTTGGGCTCTTCGGTTACCATTTTCTGTCTGCCTCCTCCCGCTGCCCCGCCGTACACCCATCCACCCTTTGGCTCCCCCCCCCCACCCCCCTCCCCGATCTCTCTGACCACAACCCATTCAACTCCCTGCCGCAAGTGACTGCCTGTGGCGGTGTCCATACAGTGGCTGCAGATTCGCAGGCTTCAGCGCGACAACGCGACCGAAAACTCCACAAGAAAAAAGCCGGCACGTGTGTTGCTACTGGTGCGTACCTTGGAGCCGATCTGGTTGCCGCACTGGCCAGCTTGCAGATGCACAATCTCCCTCATGGTGTCGGCGTGCCGGGGGTGTCTGGGTGTGTAGTGGTCGTAGGACGAGCAGGATGTGCAGGGAGGACAGCCGGGCTTGCACTGAGGTAAGGCTGGGCTACACCGGCCACCAGGCGGCGCGCTCTCACAGAGGACGGTGGGTGGGTGGTGTGCTCCACAGTACGGCGAATGGGTGTGGGGAATGGGGGCAGGGGGTCAGGGGGGCAGGGGGCAGGGGACAGGGGCAGGGCAGGGGCAGGGGACAAGGGGGCAGGGGACAGGGGGCAGGGGCAGGGGGACAGGGGGCAGGGGGCCAAGAGGGACAGGGGGGGCCAAGGGGGAGGGGGGTGAAGGGGGAGGGGGTTTAGCGGGGCAAGGGGCAGGAGGGCAGGGGGTGGGCGGCAAGAGGGTAGGGGGCAGGGGGGAGAGGGAAGGGGGGAGTGGAGGGATAAGGGTGGGATTTGGGGATGTGGATAGAGGAGAGGCAGGTAAAGAAGGGGAGACGGAGAAGGGAGGCGGGGAGAGGGGGGGTCGAAGGATAGGGTAGGGGTTTGGGGATGGGGGAGTAGGGGTAAGGGGTTGGGGAAGGGAGAGGAGGAGGAGGATGAAGAGAAGGATGGGAGGGGGGATGGCGATAGGGAGGGGGAGGGGTAGAGGTGGGGCATGGGAGGGGAGGAGAGGGGAATGGGGTGGGGGAGAAGGGGGATGATGGGTAGAAGGGTGGGCAGGAGGAGGGGTAGGAGGGGACGGGGAGAGTGGGAGGGGAGAGGGGAAAGAGGGAGGAGGGGGAGGGTATGTGTGGTGGGCAGGGGGAGTGCGAGTGAGAACGAGGGAGAGGTATTGATAATGAGTGACAATGTCATGCCTGAAGTAGGCTTATGCCTGTCCCACAAGATATCCACTGGCGTCATGTATATACTTAGTAACTGACAAGCTTAGCCATATCATGATCAGCAGTACATCTGTCACTGATAAGAGGGCTATGACTCACATCTATTTATTATGTGCATATTTATGCAATATTTTACAGATATTACATTAAGCCTCAATCTCATTATGGCTTGCGACCATTTTGCAACTACTTTGCAACCACTTTGCAAGCAGTTTGCCACCAAAAAGCCTCACTAGTCGCTGACTGGTTGCCGACCGGTTGCCAGGTTAGAGACTGCTGGACATTGTCAGTGGCCTCCTTGTGACCATTTTAGTCGCAAGGTTTTGGGTGCAAAACCTGCAACCTCCTTGGTCACCGAGTGGAGGCACCACCGGTTCCATTCAGGTAGGCAAGAGTGGAAGTCCCCCCCACCCCCCCAATAACAATACCTATACATGTAAACTCCTTGAAATGGCCGGAAAAGACATTTCTAGAGTCCAACATTTTCTGGGGGGAGTGCCATACCATCGTCCTTTCAGCATCTGTTTGTTCCAAGATTTGATCATTTCGCCCCAAAACAAATCCCAAACACCAATCTTTGGCTATGGTAGGCCTTGTAAATCACACAAAATGGACCAACTTTGGTTAGCGATGAAAAACCACCAGGTTGTGTGATACTGATAGTACAAAAGCACACAACACACCCCAAAATAACAACACATTGCATAGTTTCACATATAGTGACACTTGTCTGGATAAAAGTATACTTCTTCTTGTCCACAGATCCTATATTTTCCCCAATTGATTGTTTGCGAAACCTGCTATTATACAAATTGATGTAGTTATGACTATACATGTATCACACGGGAAGATGTAGTTACTCCTGCAGCATTGCTAATACCCCAGTCATATGAGGCTTGTGTTCGCTTACAATCGATTTGCGACGTCAATATGTCCTACTACCTTCTGCCGCGAGGTCGACAACCTCCCGGCAACCATTTTAGAAATTTTGGACGCAAGGAGAATGCAGCTGCTACACTTGCAACCTCCTCGCTGGTCAAGTGCGGTTGGCACCAGGTCACCAGTGATTGCCGACCTGGTGCCGAGCTGGCGCCGACCAGTCGCTGTCAGGTCGCTGACCTCTTGGTTGCCGAGTTGGCACTGACCTGGTGCCAACCTGGCAGCACCAACACATGCAATGCTGTGATCACCGTGTGGTCGGTGCCAGGTAATGGGCGGTCGGTGCCAGATCCTGAGTGGCCGCTGTCAGGTTGCGAGTGGACGACAACAAAGCAGTCACCGACCTGTCGCTGACCCAGTGCCGAATAGTGGGAGCCCGGCTGGCGCAGGGCTGACCGGTCGGCAACTGCACTCACCGATGGTCGGCAACATTTCGCCAACCTGGTGCCGACATGACGCCGACTGCGTTTTTGAATCAATCTACCAAATGGGATGCTGGGTGGTTGGCAACCTTTTGGGCACAAGGAGGTTGGTGGCGAATGCTGGCTCTTGTGTGACTGGGGTATGAACAACCTCACAGTAAAAGTGTAGGAATGCTGAGTTACGGACTTAACCACATCAATTTGTAATGAACTACATTATAGGTAGGCCCTAAATGTATTGCTATATTATTTATCTGTCAGTACGCAATACCTTAGGAATGAATAATTGAATAATTCATGTAAATTAATAAACTTTAAAAGTTGAATTCAGAGCATTCAGTGGCCGCCATCTTCAATGACCTGTTATTTTTTGTCTTCATTATTTGCCAGTTCACCAACTCTATGCCACGATATATAAGAACTGGCCTCTGGAACCAGTAACTGCAAACTTGTTTATACCGACCCACCCAGTGTGGAGGCTAAGGACTAACACATGTATATATATACATAAGCAATACTCATACTCATAGAGTTGGAAAATAACATCACCCAAATCCAGCAAACGGAAACTGAAATAGCCCTATATGGGCGCCGCCATTTGTATACTCATGTTGAGTAACCAAAATCCAGCAAACGGAAACCGAAATAGCCCTATTTGGGCACCGCCATTTGTATACTCATGTTGAGTAACCAAAATCCAGCAAACGGAAACGGAAATAGCTCGTCGAACTTCACTAGTCAGCACACAGGGTGGATGACAGCGATTGGTTAATAATTGCCTATGGGTTTAGCACCTTGATGATGTCCCGCCGCAGAGTAGCGCACTCTGAGTCGAGGAACAACTATACTGGTCCCTCCCTACATATCTTCGATATAAGGTCCGATGATGTCACCGGGACCAGTGTACATGTTCCTCTGTGCTACTCTGCTTAATCCACAACTTGTTTTCTAAAAAAAAAAGAATAACCAATATAACTCCAGCAAAATAGGATTTAAAGTATTTTTTTATCATATAGTTCAGTTATATTTCGATTTCATTAATCTGATTCATTATAAAAACAAAAACATAAAAACCCACATAGGACTCGTACTGCTACAGGATTGTACCAGCACAAATGTGACGTCATCGCTCCTAGCCAACCGCAGCCAAGACGTGGATTACTGGGGTCGGGTCGTTTTGCACACGGCCCGTGTATTTGTCAACTCCACTCGGGGTGTTCTATTTGAAATTCTAGCAACTCGGGTGATCCGAGTCGCCCCGGTCATGTTAATCGAATATGACCCCGGGTCAGTCTTAGACGTTGTTTATTCATATTAGTTGATTCATACCAAGGCAGTATTTGTTCAGATTTAGACATTGTCATTCACTCCGATTCTGGGTGGCCACAGTGGTCTCTGTAGCTTCGTGTGTCTTTTGCGCATCATTTTATTTTGTTTGGTCTATTAGTTGTTTAAGCAGGGGAAATTTCAGTCATAGACAACTGGTCTTCCTCATTCCACTGCTGGTCGATAGAAAGCCCGAGCCTACACTTTTACCGACCCAAGGGATTTTTAACCTCCCACACCACATAGACATGGTATGAGAGCAACTGGCCTTTGATGACGCTGTAAGTTATACACAGCAATGGAAATCCAAATTGTCAGAGCTAGGGGCACGGGGAATCGAACCGCTGACCCTCAGATTAGGAGTCTGACCTAGAAAAAAGTCAGACACTCTAACCACTCCACCACAGAGAATGCCATGAATCCTGATCCTCATCTATATTCTCTATGGACGTAATCGATTAACATGACCCGGGCGACTCGGGTCACCCAAGTCGTCCGAATTTCAAATAGAACACCACAAATGGAGTCGACAAATACACGTGCCGTGTGCAAAATAACCCGACCCCAGTAACCCACCTCTTGGCTGGGGTTTGCAAGGAGCGATGACGTCACATTTGCGCTGGTACTGTCCTACAGGATAACAGCCACCGGTACCAGTCATACATATTTTTTTTGGTAATAACATAGTTTAATGAAATGGAAATATCACTAAGCTATACCATCACAAAAATATTTAAATCATATTTTGCTGTAATTATATCGGCTATTAAAAAACAAAAAAAAGGGCCACCATTTTTTTCACCCCGAGCATGGAGAAGCGTATTTGATTATTCGACCCGAGTCTGAAGGATGTGCGCATGCGCCAAAAAGTGGCTCGGGTGACCAGAGTCGATTAATCGATTACGCCCTATGTGTACTCTATGGTGGCGCCACCTAACGGAAACAAATTGCGGCAATGTAATGTGGCGTGTAACTATTATCATTCAGCAAAGTGTAAGTTAGTTGTTGGTAACACGGGCCAGTGGGTCTGCGTAACCTAAGTGTGTAGGCAGAAATGTGCTGCTTTGAAGTCGGGCCTGCCGAGCGGGCAGCCCGCACCCGGCCGCGAAAGAGCGCTGGGCCGATGTGCGTGTGCACGAGATCCTATCTCTGTCTTCAGTCGGAAGTAATGTGATACACTGGTTTCTCAATATGTGGCGCCACCATGAGACGCAAGACACTGAACAAGTTCACCCGAGCTCAGCAGAACAGTCTGGTTCTCTTGTTGTTGGTTGTCGGTTGTTGGTTATTGAATGTTGTTGGTTGATGGTTATTGAATGTTGTCGGTTGTCGGTTATTGAATGGTGTCAGTTTTCATCAGTTGTTGGTTTGTTGGTTATTGAGTGTTGTTGATTGTTGGATATTGAATGTTGTCAGTTGTCATCAGTTGTCGGTTGTTGGTTATTGAATGTTGTCAGTTGTCATCAGTTGTTGGTTGTTAGTTATCGAATGTTGTTGGTTGTCGGTTGTTGTATACCTATACCATTATGTACTATCATGAATCCATACTTTGATGTACACTGGCAGGCATGGGCACCTGGAGGTACAAGATGGTTGAAGAATAAACACTACACAGTCTCCCTGACAATCCAACATAACTCAACTTAACATGGTGACAGCTGGGTGGAACCTGCCCTTGCAATGAGCTCTGTCAACAGGAAGTCAACAACAACAACAATGGTATGGTGTTGATCTGTCAATGGACAACTGTGAGCTCTGGAATGAGAGTATTGTTGAGATGTGTGAGTGATAATAGGGAACCATGCTGCCTGCTGCGCACTCTGAACTCGGGATGCAAGGTTCACCTCTGCCAGAATTAATGGGCATTGACAACTTTGGCTGTAACTAAGTCAAAAATGGTCCGATCTGGATTCTGTCAAGTGCATTCTGTGCAGGACAGAGCCCATTACTATGTGTGCTGTGTCTGATGAAGATGGAAAGTGAAGAAATGCCATGCAGAATTTGAAATTGGTTCAGTAAGTAAGGCCTACCACAGATCTCGATCTACTGCAAGTGTAAAAACATGCTGTCTTCCCTCTTTGGAGTGGAAGTGTAGTGTCCTGACAATATTGCCAATTTTCTGACTATCGCCAACTTGTTATCATTGTGCATAGTTGTGTTAATCCTTGTGTGCTAAGTCCTAGACACCAAACATGGCTACTAATTTGGGAGTTCCGTTACCACAACTGAACTGGGACATCAGGGATCAAACTTATGCATTCAGTGAATGGAAGAGCTTCCTTAACAGCTATTTTGTGATCAGTGATGTAGAAAATGAAAAGAAATGGCACTACATCTTGCTGTCAGCTGGTACCAAAGGTCATGAACTCTGGAATTCATGGGGTCTGAGTGATGAAACAAAGAGAGACCCAGCTAAGGTATTTGAACAGTTTGAAAAACATTTGGTGGGAACCCTTAACAAATGGGTTATGTGACTTGAACTGGCTAGTTTTGTCCAAAAAGAAGGTGAAGCTGTTGATGATTTTATTTGCTGTCTCAAAGCTAAGGCAAATATGTGCACTTTCTCAAATGAGGAGATGCAAAATGAGCAGATAACGTTTCAGTTGATCAAAGGTATTTTCTGGCCTGAAGTACGGAAGAAGTTGATTGAGAAGGGAAACACACTGAAACTAGAGGATGCAATTAAATGTGCTGACTGTTACCAGGCAACACTTCAAAATACTAACAGTTTTGCTGGTACCACTAGTGCCTCAATCAACACATTCGAGTACCACAACACTTGTCGTTTCTGTGGAACATCGCATCTGCCGAGGAAATGCCCAGCATATGGCAAGAAGTGTAATAATTGCCAAAAGATGAACCATTTTGGTAAAGTGTGCCGTCAGAAATGCGATCAGAGCACCAGAGCTGGGAAGAAGGACTATGGTGGTGCCAAGACCAAGCATTGACAATCCCATTCCAAGAGCAGACATAGGGATAATCATAGGACTGTACATGACTTTGACTGTAATAGAAGTCCCCCAAATGATGACGCTCTTGACTGTGGGGAGGTGACAGTCCAGGTATGTGACTTTGATGCAACGGACAGACAGTCAATCTTTGCTAAATTAAATGTAAAGCCTCCTGATGTAAAGTGCAAAGTGACTCTCAAGGTCAAAGCAGACACAGGTGCCAATGGTAACATCCTACCATTGCGATGCCTATGGCAGATGTATCCGAATGAAAGACATCCTCAGTGTATGTTACAGCGTAGCTCTGTCAAACTTACTGCTGTAAATGGCACAGACATTGAACAATTAGGTACAATGGTTATGCAGATCCAATTTGAAGACTCCAAATGGATCACTGCCAGATTCTATGTGTGTGACACTAAGGGGCCAGCCATTTTGTCATGTGGGGCCTCTGAAAGGTTGAAACTTATAAGCGTTTCACAGAGCAAAAATATCAGTGTTGTTCATGAAAATAAATTGCAGTCCCACACCACTGTCCCTAGCAGTAGACCAAACAGACATGAGGTCAAGCCGGAGATTTCTGACAGGAGTGCCCTGCGACAAGCTTATCCTGAGTGTTTTGAAGGCATTGGTCGAATGCCCAAACCATACCATAGTGAGTTAAAAGATGATGCTACCCCAGTTATTTCTGCTCCACGTAAATATCCCATTCAGCTGAGACAGGAAATTTGTGACAAAATTGAAGAAATGGTGAAACTTGGTGTTGTAGAAAAATGTTCTGATGAAACTGCTTGCGATTGGGTCAGCTCCTTAGCATTTTCCCGTAAAGCATCTGGTGAGCTTAGGGTGTGTTTAGATCCTAAAAATCTCAACCAAGCAATTAGGCGTACACATCATAAGACACCTACACTAGAAGAAATCAGTCACAACGTCTCTGGCTCAACTGTGTTTTCTAAACTTGATGCTAAGCATGGGTATTGGAGCATTGTTTTAGATGATGAAAGCAGCATGTTATGCACATTCAACAGCCCTGCTGGTAAATACAGATTCCGTCGTTTACCATTTAGCTTGTGTGTTTCTCAAGACATCTTTCAGAAATACATGGATGAGATCATTGAGAAAGCAGGTGTCGGTATGGATGGCATTGCTGATGACATCGTTGTACATGGTAAAGGTGAGTCGAAACATGATGAAGCTCTACTACGATTAATGAAGGTATCCAAAGAGTATCTAGTATTTCGCTTTGAAAAGTGTGAAATCAAAAAGAAGATGATTGAATTCTATGGTCTGATCTGGTCCAAGGATGGTATGAAGCCTGATGTAAAGAAATGTGATGACATTCGAAACCGTCCTGCTCCCCAGAATAGGCAGGAGCTCCAAAGCTTTCTTGGTCTCATACAGTATTTAGGGCCCTTCATACCACACTTGTCGACCAAGACCAGTGTATTACGCTTATTGCTGAAATCAGATGCTGATTGGAGTTGGGATGTAGAACATAATGCTGCTTTTGAGTCACTAAAACAGGCTATTCATGAAGACATGCCGTTGCGATATTTTGATCCTAACCTAGCATTTGAACTAGAGGTTGATGCGTCTATCCTTGGATTAGGTGCTGCTCTCATTCAGAATGGGAAGCCTGTTGCATTCGCTTCCAAAGCACTTACTCCAGCTGAGACCAGGTATGCAAACATAGAGAGAGAGTTGCTAGCTGTTGTATATGGACTAGAAAAGTTCCATAAGTATATTTTTGGTCACTCGCTGATTGTTTTTAGTGATCATAAGCCACTAGAAAACATTAAGCTGAAGCAGCTAAGCCAAGCTCCTCCTCGGTTGCAGCGCATGCTGTTGCGCATCCAGCCGTATGATATTGACTTGAAGTACCATCCTGGAAAGGAGATGGTCTACGCTGACTACTTGTCATGAATAGCACCCTCTCCCGGACCGAGTGTAGAACTTGAACAAGCGATACACATGGTACAGATCTCAGTCAACCAGCTTGAAAAGTTGCGCTTAGGTAGTAAGCAAGATGTTGAGATATCGGCATTGACTGAGCAGATTATTCGAGGTTGGCCACAACAGGTTAGACAAGTTCCAAAAGTTATTCGGAGCTACTGGTCTATGAGAGAATATATGTCTGTTGAAGATGGGCTTGTATATGCCGGAAATAGACTTGTTATTCCAGAGTCTTTCCGCAAGGAATATCTCGAACGCATTCATGCCAGTCACCAAGGTATCACCAAGTCCCAGTTACAAGCAAAGGAATGCCTATACTGGCCAAACATGTCATCTGACATAGAGACACTAGTAAGTGATTGTGTAATATGTCTACAAAATTCAAAGAGTACCCAAAAGGAGCCTATGCAGCCACATGACCTTCCCTCCCAACCATGGGAAGTACTGTCCAGTGACTTGTTTGAGCTGCATGGCCATACATATATTGTACTGGTTGATCATTTCAGTAAAATGCCCTTTGTACGTGGTCTTCATTCATTGACCAGTCTTGAAGTTATCAAATTTTTCAAGGACATGTTTGCCATTCATGGTGTACCAAAATGATTGTACACTGACAATGGTCCACAATATGATGCGGCATTGTTCAGAAAATTTGCCATGGTATGGGAGTTTGAACATATTACATGCAGCCCACGATACTCGCAGAGTAATGGTGTGATTGAGAGAACAGTTGGTATTGTTAAAGCGGTCCTGAAGAAAGCCAAGCAGTCTGGGACAGATCCCCAGATGGCGCTTCTGTGCCTCAGAAGTACCCCTCTTGGACCCAGAGTCCCAAGTCCAGCTGAGTTGCTGTATGGAAGGAAGGTCCGTTCAAATCTCCCTGCCAAGGATGAAATTCGACAGTCAGTTAGTGATCATCATAATTGGTTGAGTGACAATGCAAAAAGGTCATCACAGTATTATGACCAAAATGCAGGTCTTGAGTTGCCAGGATTACTCCCTGGTATGAAAGTACTGATGCAGGAACCAGGCAAATCTTCATGGGTTCCTGGAACTGTAAAATCAGTGTGTAAGGAGCCTCGATCATACATGATCAAATCGCCTAATGGAAATGTATTACGGCGTAACCATCATTTCTTGAAAGAGCTTAGTGCAGAGGCTAGTAAGAAACTTGGATTTAGCCGAGAATCAACTGACCTAGAGAGCCCTTGTTCTGAAGCTGAACCCCTTCCACAAAGCCAATGTTCTGGGAATGAGCAGTCTGTGACTTGCTCGCCCACAAGACCACCCACTGAAAAGAGTGTGAGGTTTACTGAACACGCAAACCTCACAGTCATTCGAAGTGACCAACCGGTCAAAGAGGTATTTAGTCGTAGACAGTCTGAAAGAACAACTAAAAAAACATCAAGACTAATTGAACAGTGCGGACTCATGGTTAATTTTGGTTCTTAGACTTAGTCAGTAGTATGTCTGAGCATTAGACTTATTATGTTGTCAGTCACAACTTTTATATACATTCAAAGTTAATCACAGTATTAGTCAACTGCAAGAGAAACTATTATCAGAATTTGCGTATTGGAGGAAGTATTCAAGATTATCTTTCACTGAAGTAACTGCAATGGTAATAGCATTCCACAAGTGCACATGTATAAACCTAAATATTCTCAGCATGATGAGAAATTGTATTGACATCCACATAGGTATATAACTTGTACACATCAACATGATTATTGTAACACAGGAAGATTGCTGCTTTTCATTTATAAGAAAAGGGATCGTGTATACCTATTCCATTATGTACTATCATGAATCCATACTTTGATGTACACTGTCAGGCATGGGCCCCAGGAGGTACAAGATGGCTGAAGAATAAACACTACACAGTCTCCCTGACAATCCAACATAACTCAACTTAACAGGTTATTGAATGGTGTCAGTTTTCGTCAGTTGTTGGTTATTGAATGTTGTTGGTTGTTGGTTATTGAATGTTGTCAGTTGTTGGTTATTGAATGTTGTCTGTTGCCGTAAGTTGTCGGTTGTTGGTTATTGAATGTTGTCTCTTGTCGTAAGTTGTCGGTTGTGGTTATTGAATGTTGTCGGTTGTTGTCAGTTGTCAGTTGTTGGCTAGTGAATGTTGTTGGTTCTCGTCAGTTTCGGTTGTTAGTTATTGCATGTTGTCAGTTGTCGGTTGTTGGTTATTGAATGTTGTAGGTTGTCATCAGTTGTCAGTTGTTAGTTATTGAATGTTGTCGGTTGTTGGTTATTGAATGTTGTCGTAAGTTGTCGGTTGTTGGTTATTGAATGTTGTCTGTCGTTGTAAGTTGTCGGTTTTTGGTTATTGAATGTTGTTGGTTTCGTCATTTGTTGGTTGTTGGTTATTGAATGTTGTTGGTTGTCATCAGTTGTCGGTTGTTGGTTATTGAATGCTGTTGGTTGTCATCAGTTGTTGGTTGTTGGTTATTGAATGTTGTTGGTTGTCATCAGTTGTTGGTTGTTGGTTATTGTAAGTTGTCAGTTGTTGGTTATTGAATGTTGTTGGTTGTCATCAGTTGTTGGTTATTGAATGTTGTCTGTTTCATTTGTTGGTTGTTGGTTATTGAATGTTGTTGGTTGTCATCAGTTGTCGGTTGTTGGTTATTGAATGTTATTGGTTGTCGTTAGTTGTTGGTTGTTGGTTGTTGAATGTTGTTGGTTGTCATCAGTTGTTGGTTGTTGGTTATTGAATGTTGTAGGTTGTCGTCAGTTGTCAGTTGTTAGTTATTGAATGTTGTCAGTTGCTGGTTATTGAATGTTGTCATAAGTTGTCGGTTGTTGGTTATTGAATGTTGTCTGTTGCCATACGTTGTCAGTTTTTGGTTATTGAATGTTGTCGGTTTCGTCAGTTGTCGGTTGTTGGTTATTGAATGTTGTTGGTTGTCATCAGTTGTCGGTTGTTGGTTATTGAATGTTGTTTGTTGTCGTCAGTTGTTGGTTGTTGGTTATTGAATGTTGTTGGTTGTCATCAGTTGTTGGTTGCTGGTTATTGAATATTGTTGGTTGTTGTAAGTTGTCAGTTGTTGGTTATTGAATGTTGTCGGTTGTCATCATTTGTCAATTATTGAATGTTGTTGGTTGTCGTAAGTTGTCGGTTGTTGGGTATTGAATGTTGTCGGTTGTCATCAGTTGTCGGTTATTGAATGTTGTTGGTTCTCATCATTTGTCGGTTGTTGTATCTTGTTATTAGTTGTTAGATGTTTCTACATGAACAATATAAGTGTTAACCATATACAACCAGGCAATCAAATCTGAGAATGATGGCACACTTTATCCATAACCACTGATGACCAACGATAAGGATTAGGAACAATTGCCAGCCAATTAGGAATTTGATTAGCATATGCTCATTTTCATGCTTCAATAACTTCTTTAGTAAAGCACAACTACATTAAAGGGACCCGGTATAGGCTGCTGAGACATGAACCCGTACTCCGACAAATGCTCTCGTAGCATACCTTTGCAGGGTTTGAGTTTATGTAACTGTATACTTGGGGGGAGAGTGCTGAAATTTGTTGTTCCTGTTGTCTCGTAGTTAGTCCAGCAGCACTGATAAGGATTTTAGACAACCATATAGAGAAAAATGTTAGAATTTGCAATCTATAATCCTAACTATAAAGTTCAAATGTTTATTTCTCATAACCAGCTACTTTTTGTGTGAATAATTGATTAAATCATGTAGATTAATATACTTTAAAAGTTGAATTGAGAGCTTTCTGTGGCTGCCATCTTGGTGGTTGCCATGGATTCCTCTGTGTGTGGGGAACCCTTCTAGGTCATCCCACCTATGATGTCATTCATCCATCACAGACCACAACACTCTCCTCCCACATGTTCAGTTGCATGAACTGAACAAACTAAGCAAAGATATGTTTGGAGAGCTTTTGATGCTGGAAACATTTCTTCCTGGGTGAGGTATACCAGGCGACTTTAAACTATCACTCTCAGACGATCCCTATGCAATCGCAGTTTGCTCATCCTCACAAAAATAGTCTTCTATTTTACGCGATATGTTTTACTGCGGCATAATTATATTCCTAGAAAATAGGTAACACCAGGCACGGTAGTGCCAAGTACCAATTTTGTATGTCAGTGATTTGACTCGGCTGGGATTCAAACTCCCAACCTTCCGCACAGGAAGCCTGCACTCTACTAATTCAGCCATTCCGGTCAAGTATAGGCCTATATACTTACTTTCTCCATAATTATATAGCATATCTATATGCATGACATTGTATATAAATATATAAATATATAAATATATAAATATATAAATATATAAATATGGATAGTGATAAGACTGTTATCGCGTGTAATAATCTCTGTAAGTGTCCTGCTACTACCTCCCCCTTCTGGGTGGGCCCGGCTTCGTTCACCCCCCCCCCCCATCCGGGGGGCCCTACACAACACTCACGCTGAACTTTATATAAATATATAAATATATAATTATATAATTGAGAGCTTTCTGTGACTGCCATCTTGGTAGTTGCCATGGATTCCTCTGTGTGTGGGGAAATATTTAAAATCTGACCATCTGAGTGGGTCTGGCAGCGGAAGTGACCAGACGCAGCTGGTATCCGGGTGGCCAGGAGCCACTCACAGGTGGCACCCTAGTGGCGGAGGCAGGAACTAACCCCTATGGAGTATTACAGTAGGTAATAACTAAGTCCTATGACAGTAGTACAGTAGGTAATAACTAATATAGAGAGAACTGATAAGTGATAGTGTCCTTGTTTATATTCCCATAATAGATTATAGAGCACATAAATACATAAATAATTAAAAACATAAATACGTAAATACATAAATATATAAATATATGAGTATATGAATATATAAATATATAAATATATGAATATATATATACAGTAAAACTCTAACTGACCACCTCCACAGATCGACCAATCCCCTATATCGATCGCCCATACAATACCATTGTAACAATTAAAAATACTCCTTAAACTGACCACCCAAATGGACTATTTAAAGTTGGTCCCATGGTCGGCTGATATAGCGAGGTTTTACTGCATAAATAAATATAAATATATATATATATATAAATAGATTTGTGCCTGTCTGGACATGTTCTTGCCAGTGTGAAACCTCTATTTGCTCCCCGAGAGAGTACCGCTGGTAACTTGGAAACGCCAGCAGCACTTCAACACTTTTGCAGGCAGCTTTCATGAAATGTTCCACCGAGAGAAACCTGAAGCTGAGAGACATTAAGACCGACTCATGGACATCACTCTCACATCAGAAGCTAAATGGAGAGCGGCAGTCAAGTAATGAAAGCAGTCTTTGTCGCATCGTGACTGACAGCATGAGGATGATGATGATATATATAGTTAGACACGAGTCCCCACCATTCATTACCTCCTCTTGTACAGGCTGGTGAAACTACATGAAATGATTCCCAGCTCAGATGACAGTAGTGCTGACTATGTCAATGCCTCCAGCTTCACCGATGCCGGCCTTTGATGTGGTGCAGACTGTAGTGGAAACGAGGCTTGCCCCAATCAGTGGCGACCCTAGTGGGAATGAATGAAACACCCTCCACCCCCCCACCCCACCCCACCCCCCGCCCCCCACCCCCCACCCACCCCCACCCCCACCCCTCTCCACCCACTCTCACCTCCTCCCTCACACACGCACACAAAGCTCAGCGAAGTAACCTGCAAATATATATATATAGACTGAAGCGCGGACTAGGCTAATGTGCTGTATAATCTATTATAGGAATATAAACAAGGACACTATCTATCATATGTGATAATGGACAATAATTTAAAAGCCATCAATACAACAAATTTGCGCAACACTATGGCTTTTTAGCCACATATTCAAGCCCCCAATAACAACTGAGCAACAGGCAAATCAAACGATTTGTGCAAACGATCAAAAACATGTAAACAAAATGCATAGACACACAAACTGACTTTCAGTTAGCTTTATTAAACTATAGGAACATGCAACTGTTAAATTGACTCAGTATGCCCTTCTATATGGGAAGATATGCTAATAAATGCATCAGTACCTAAGTTGGATATGTAGAATCAAATCTAGATGAGTGCTTTGGTTTTGAAAATTTGATGCTTCATCGCAGTATGCAGCTTTACATAAACTATTTAAATGCAAAGGATTATGTGGACAGATGTGGGAATATATGTACATAAAGTCATGGTGCCCCTGTTTCTAGAAGTCAGTATACGGTTTAAAGGTTTATGGTAGTGTAGTAGTCCACACTGACCTCTCAGGCAAGGAGCCACATAGACAGGTGGTAAAATATTTCGACTTTCTACACATAGTTACATTATAAAACAGATTCCATTTAAAGTACCCAGTTGTTTTAGTTAGTAGATAGAAGAGTGTGTAACCCATTGCGGAACCCAGACTGATAGTGTGGGAAGCAGTCATGTTTGGGATTTAATGTTTAATGTGTATTGGGTCCGGATTGAATTTGTATGGAGTGCATCCGATATGATAGAGGTGTCGGGTCAAGTTGCCATGACCTGGTGGTAGCTGGGATATGGGAACCTGAGAGCATCCATCTCTACTGTCCTGGAATCTCAAGATGGCCACCATAAAGAGTAAAATAACAATATGCCGGGGATCAATGATATCACGTGCCTTCAATAACATCATGTACCTTCAATAATATCATGTACCTTCAAGATCATTTACCTTCAATTACATGCCTGTAGGAGTGTTGGAGAGATTACAAGCCTGGGAGAGTTGGCAGTCACCAGTGGGCCTTTCATGTGACAAGAGGTACTTTTGTGTCCATCCTCTATTCTGTGCTATACCTAATGTAGTCACTTCACTATTATAGACAGGCAACTATAGGACTCAGCTAGACCACCCATTTCCTACACTACACCCTCTGGTACTTTATGGTATTTTATATATATATTTAACTTGCATTTCATTATAGCTCACTTCTCTTTATAAAGATCTGGCAACCATCTTTTAAAAGGGATTGTTCATGTTGGTTCGCCAACCCAAGTCTCTCGCAAGACCGCTGACATCACGACTGCCCATTGTCGGCCTCTGAGACCCACCAAACCTCACTTCCACTCCAGCAGCCGGACGAGCAACTCAACACCTCAACTCAGCCGCCCACCCATCCCTTCAAACGATGAACAAACGAAGGCGATGGGGTTGAGGGCCTGAGTCAACCTTCAACTGCTGGACGAACTTCCGACTTGTAACTTACCATTTAATTGACTATTACAACGCTATGTGTATTGAATAAAATCCATTTCAATAAGCTGCTTATTCACGTCGTCAATTAGCCCATAGATTACAGTGGCTTCCACGACGAGACCTGTCAAGACTGGTGAGTACTACTCATAATTTTGACAGACTTGCTGAAATATCTTTTTCCCGCTTCTTTTGGAAGTTCGCAGTCTGGACATACTCACAAGGAGGACACCCGCTGTGTACTGGACTGACTGTTTGTGACTGTTTGTGACTGTTTGTGACTGTTTGTGACTGTTTGTGATTGTGTGTGACTGTTTGTGACGGTTTGTGACTGTTTGTGACGGTGTGTGACTGTGTGTGACTGTTTGTGACGGTGTGTGACTGTTTGTGACTGTTTGTGACTGTCTGTGACTGTTTGTGACTGTCTGTGACTGTTTGTGACTGTTTGTGACTGTTTGTGACGGTTTGTGACTGTTTGTGACTGTTTGTGACTGTTTGTGACTGGTTTTGACAGTAACTGACTGTTTGTGACTGACTGTGACTGTGACTATTCACATGGCTTACCAGGGGGATGAGGTTTTCTTTTTAGGAGGACATAGACAGTGATAGAAGAAATCTGGGATGAGGACAATATAGTGTGGGAATTTGGAGGAGAAGGACTAGTGGGAATAGAGGAAAATGAAGTAGAGGTTATCGATTGGCAATTGGAAGATAATTTGGAATGGGAAAGGGACAATTCAGTGGATGGGATACTTTTAACTAGAGAACAGGAGCTGGGGTTTGAGTTGGAAGATTGGGTGGAGGAGCAAAAAGACTTACTTATGGAGACATGGGCACAGGGGGATTTGGACACACTTAAGGTATTGGAAAGGGAGGCACAACAACAGAGGGAAAAAGTAGAGGAGTTAGACAAATTATATCAGGAGAAGGAGGAAGTGATTAGAATAGCAAGAAGGTAGGAATTAGAAAAAAGGGAGCAATAGATTAAGGGGGGCAGATGTAAAAATGTGGGGCTAACAAATAGTTATAAGGGAGTAAGGAATTTCTTTTTGTACGGACAAGACAGTGGCCCTCCCTGTGTGGTGATACTTGACTGTGACTGAAAATCACTGCTGCTAAATTATATTATTCCAAATTGTATTAGTTACTGCTTGATGTTGTCTGTAGTATGCATTTAAACATTTTGGCCTGTGGTTTTAAATTATTATTATGGTGATTATTATTGTCTGTTTAGAATGGTGGTTCAATATTACTGTTGAATGTTTTATTTTATTCAGGAAATTCACATTTTGACCTGTGCTTTTAGATTATCATTATAGTGATTGTTACTGTCTGTTTAAAAGAGTGGTTCAAAATTACTGTTCATTGTTTTTTATTTCAGGAAATTCATATTTTGGCCTGTGGTTCTGAAACATCATTTGGATTATTATTGCCTGTTTGGAACAGTGTTTCAAAAACTATTGTTGATTGTTGTTGATTTCAGGAAATTAGCATTTTGGCTGTGGTTCTGAAACATTATTTTGATTATTGTTATGTGTGTTTCGAATGGTGGTTCAATATTCTTGTGGATGGTTTTTGATTGCATTAATTTATATTTTGGGCATGTGGTTCAGAATTATTGGTTTATTGGTAATTAAATATTAAATGTTGAAGTAAGAGGGTAAGGGGCCCTTACTAATACATCCAAAAAGGGATGCTAAATTCCAACAAGCATTTTACTGTAAGTAGGTTGCAAGGTGGGAACATATTGATTTAGGGAATAGATAAATAATGATAAATGAGGGAATTTTCAGTTAGGCCTAGGGTAGATAACAATAGTTGAAATGGAGGCAAAAACTAAATAAAATACATATATGCCAAGAAAATAAATAAATAATAACATAGGCTACTAACCATACCAACCAACTATTTTCTGCTACTGAAATGCAGGTAATCAAATTACTTATCAGCAGCTACTGTGTGGTAAGACAACACCAACACTACAACTGGCCAGCATTGAAAACAAGTCTGGGTATCCAGGCTTATATGCTATGGACAGTATAAATACAGCCTCAATAAAAAAAAGAAGAAGAAAAAAAAAAAGGACGGTATCATGTCTATCAGACATGGTTTGCTGATAGGAAAGCAAGGGGTGATATTCCAGCTGATGCTAACTCAGAGGATCTCGCAGGGGTATATTTGGGGGATTTGTTTGAAGGATTTAAGCTAGTTACAGAAGGAAAAAAGGCTGGGGTAGAGGAAAAGCCCTACTGGTTGAAGATAAGTAAATATTCTACACTGGTGGGATTCACAGATGGATCTGTAAAAGGGGCCCTGAGAAAATGGCCAGATGGGATAGATGGGGCTAGAGCACATGGAGGAGACAGGTTTGATGACTCAGTGACACTGGCATTTGCTTTGACACACACACAGGGCTCTTTAAGAGATGTACTGAGATCACTCCAGAGGAGACAGCATGATACACCATGGGAGGTTGTTAGAAAAGAAGTTATGGAAACACTGTTGACAGCAGATGAGGTGGAATTCTTGCAGGATACAGTAAAGCGAATGACTCAGACTAAGCATGAGACTGAGGTGTCATACTGTCATAGATTCTAGGATGCAGTAGCTGCGGCATGGGAACCTGTGGATTTGCAAAGCCCTGGCACGACCAAAACATTACTTAAAACCTTCATTAATTCTCTCAGATGTGCTGATGTTAGATGTGCTATTCACAGGCAGAAGCCCACTACTATAGAAGAGGTGGTAGTTCTAGTGAAGACTGAGGGGATGTCAAAAGAAGTAGAGAGGGCCCTGGGAGAGGATGATGAGGGGGAAGAACCAATGAATGTGTCAGCAGCTATACCCACTGTAGCCACTTCACTATTATAGACAGGCAACTATATGACTCAGCTACACCACCCATTTCCTATACTACACCCTCTGGTACTTTATGGTATTTTATATATATTTAACTTGCATTTCATTATAGCTCACTTTTCTTTATAAAGATCTGGCAACCACCTTTTGAAAGGGATTAGCCCATATATTACAAGGTGGGTGTAGATAGGGTGGTGAACTCAGTGAGCCTAGGTGGTGTAATGGTTAGCACACTGACCTCTAAGGCAAGGGGCCACATAGACAAGTGGACATGGATAGGGTGGGGACATCAGGGACCCTGGGTGGTGTAATGGTTAACACACTGGCCCGGAATGAAAGAGATGTGGATTTGATTCCCACTCTAGGTGCAATATCTTTCCAACTGTCATCATCCCCACAACACTGGTTTTTGTTTGTTTGTTTGTTGTTGTTTTACGTCCTATCAACATCTAAGGTCATATCAGGACGGCACAACACTGGTTGCCATGACCATGATCCTGTACAAGCTACGCGCTGTATGGCTGTTGACCTTACCCTGTGTATGTATATGTAAGTGCATTGCCTGTATATATCTAATTGAAAGCATTAAACAACCATTTAACAGACTTACAATTCTAGGGGGATGGGTGTAGTCATCTGCACTGACCTCTCAGGCAAGGAGCCACATAGACAGGTGGGCATGAGTAGGGTGGTGATATCAGGCAGCCTAGGTGGTGTAATGGTTAGCACAGTGGCACGGAATGCAAGAGATGTGGGTTGGATTCCTGCTTTAGGCACAATATTTCCCATTTTCATTTCCTTCGATAGTAGTTACGAAAGGAGTTCTGCTAGAAACATACTTCAAAGAAGCCCTATCAAATTCATCTCATTGCAGCAGAGTATTTCTAATCACATTTCCGAGCCAAGCCTTCGGACAGGGAAATTGCCTGTTCCACTTTCACTTCAATAGATCATTCTGCCCAGCAGTAGTTTGTCGCCTGAGGTTCCAAGCGTGACTTGAAGTTGCATAGCCCGATGGTTTTGAGTTTCTGTCATTTCCGGAGATAAATATATTCGGTTAATCTGTATGATCTACCTTACTTTAGCTCAAAGTAATTTTTATCTTAGATGGCTAATTTTGGAGATATTTGAAGAACAAACAAGCACGATTAATCTTGGTAAGCATGCCAAAATTTCCATACCATAGGCTCCTGCAGTAACACATTGGATTAAATTACCTTAGACGGGATGGGCGAATGACATGAGCGTCCGTCTTCTGTTTTGGTAGATCGTGGGATCGTGGGATCGTGGGTTCGAACCCAGTTCGAGTCAAACCGATGACTTAAAATTTGATACTTGTTGCTTCCTAGCGTGGCTCTCGGCATTATTAGGATAAGGCAAGGAGCAGTGGAATGAGGAAGACCAATCGGGCATGATTGAAATTTCCCCTGCTTAATCACCAAATGTACCCAACAAAAAGAAAAAAAAGAATTCCCTTCTATGTGGTGACATAATGTTTAATAAGTGCATCAGGGTCCAAGTTACATTTGTAGAATCAAATCTAAAACATAGATTTTGCTGTTGAAAATTTGAAGATTTCATCGGACTATGCAGCTTTAACGCGGAGGTGGAGAAGGTATTGCTACCTAAAAAGAAGGCTTGATGTGATGAGGTATTAAACTAGGAAGGCCAACACAATAACAAGCCTGGGGTGAAATCATTGATATATGTGAAGCACTGGAAGGGGGGGATTTGTTTGTTCGTTGTTATTTTACGACCTAGCAACATCTAAGGTCATATCATGACGGCTGGACCGAAGAAAGGAGGGGTTTACAACACATGGAATTCTCTACCTAGGATGGCACTCAAACACTCATTTCTCTCTTTTCTCTATGAGCGTCTGAACAATTTGATTATCTAGCATTTATCTTGCTATGCTTGTCACCATAGAATCGTCAGTTTCATACTTACAATAATTACATTAATAATGACATTACTAATTAGAAATGAGGAAATCAGAGGCAACAACAACTGACAAATGTCTTGCTGATGTTGGAGCTGAAGCTGCTTACATCCAAATAATCAATTCCTTTTTCTTTCACAGAAACCAACACATCCTCTATTATAATGCATCACCCAATATGAAATTGATAGATTTTACCAGTTGCAGTTGGTCTCAAGATTTGTGTTGATTTCACCACCACCGTCGCCACCGCCTGAACATGCACCACCACTGACCATGCACCACCACTGACCATGCACCACCTAATTCGCTTCAGCGTCGCGTCCACATGGCCAATGTGAGTCGACTTAGATGAAGCGAACTAGTTGAGGCGACTTAACGCCCGTGTGTGAACAGGGCTTTTGACATCACTTGTCCTGTGGCTATATGTATATATATATGTGCTCTATAATATATTATGGGAATATAAACAAGGACACTACTATCTCCAGTTATATCTGTATTGTTGAATTGCGAACCACAGCTATTGTAAGACATTGTTTAGTTCCAGGTTAGTCCATCCGATCCCATCAGGTCTGATCCATTGAGGGAAACTTACGGTAAAGCTGTTTATCCCCATGGGGATCTGATCCCATGACCTTTCTACTAACCACGGCGTCCTACGAGTAAGCCTCGTTCAGGAAACCCTACTCTTTCTGTGTAACCGGGAGCGGTGGCAGAATCGCTAGAGTGCAGGCCTCCAGCGGGGGGGATCGGGAGTTCGATTCCCGGTCGAGTCAAGCCAATGAATTACACCATTGATATTTGTCACTTCATAGCTTGACGCTCGGCATTAATAGGATAGTCCAATGACTGGTTAGCTCAGTGTCAGGATAATATGACTGAGAGGGATGTTGGGTGATGGTGCTGGCAGCCTAATTTCCCAGTGGGGCAGCACTATAAAGTCACCAAGAGTGCAGTCTGTCACAAGTCGGTACCCATCCTGATATGACCTTAGATATTGCCAGGAGGAAAAACTCCAACAACCATCAAAGGGTGTACAGATCTCGACATGTGGCTTCGTTCCCACCATAACTTTCTCGCCACATTCCAAATAGGACACTCAAGCTGACATTTTGCTCACACTGTAGGGCTTGTTGTTGTTTTACGTCCTAGCAACATATACGGTCATATCAGCACGGGTACCGACTGGTGACAGTGCGCACTCAATGCGACTTTATAATGCTGCCCCACTGGGAGACCAGGCCCCCGGTACCATGACCCGATTTCCCACTCACTCACTCACTCACTCACTCACTCACTCACTCACTCACTCACTCACTCACTCACTCACTCACCCACTCACTCACTCACTCACTCACTCACTCACATTATCCTAACACTGACCTAACCAGTCCTTGCCCTATCCTAATAATGCCAAAGGCCAGACTAGGTTGCGACAAGTATCAATTTGATAAGTCAATGGTTTGACTCGACCGGGAATCGAACTCCCAACCTTCCGCACGGGAAGCCTATGTTTGACTGATTCGGCACCGCGTCCGGTGCGCACTGCAGGGAGTCTGTCAGCTAATATCTGGTCACCAGGTTTCAATAAGGTATTCTTGGTATGAATATTCAATATACCTCAAGAAAATATTCGCATTATGACTATAACAACTGCATTGCACTTTGACCTTCTAAGAATAGCCATTGGGTATGCCATGTTATGGTGCTGGAGAGACCAATCGTCAGTCGCAGCGTTGGAACTCAAATAGCCCATTCTGTGACGTCATGCAGGGAAGGAATAGGCTAAATTATATAGGTTGTAAGGCACTGTTAATTGATGTCATGGAGAGCTTTATGATATGGTCTATTGCTTCCTTATAAGCTTTCTGTATAATTAATCACTGAACTAGTTTGTGTTATCGGGGTCAGTTATTCGTTGGTGATGCTGTGCCCATTGTGGTTTAGACCGTCGGTCCTGCCTCATGAATTATCCATGTGTCGAATAATGTGAACAATGTAACGCAGAAACCGAATATGTGGTACACAGTTTCTGAGAATGACCTAGATACGTAGTAATCCAAACTTCTGCTTGTGTTGTGTCATATAACCTAAACTTCTGCTTGTGTTGTGTCATATAACCCAAACTTCTGCTTGTGTTGTGTCATACAACCCAAACCTTTGCTTGTGTTGTGGCATATTTAACCCAAACCTCTGATTGTGTTGTGTCTTATAACCCAAATTATGCTTGTGTTGTGTCATATAACCCAAACTTCTGCTTGTGGTGTGTCTTATAAACCAAATTCTGCTTGCATTGTGTCATATAACCCTAACTTCTGGTTGCATTGTGTGATGTAACCCAAACTTCTGCTTGCATTGTGTGATGTAACCCAAACTTCTGCTTGCATTGTGTGATAAAACCCAAACTGCTGCTTGTGTTGTGTGATGTAACCCAAACTTCTGCTTGCGTTGTGTGATGTAACCCAAACTTCTGATTGTGTTGTGTGATGTAACCCACAGTTCTGCTTGCGTTGTGTGATGTAACCCAAACTTCTGCTTGCATTATGTGATGCAACCCAAACTTCTGGTTGCGTTGTGTGATGTAACCCAAACTTCTGCTTGTGTTGTGTGATGTAACCTAAACTTCTGCTTGCATTGTGTGATATAACCCAAACTTCTGCTTGCATTGTGTGATGTAACCGACACTTCTGCTTGCATTGTGTGATCTAACCAACACTTCTGCTTGCGTTGTGTGATGTAACCCACACTTCTGCTTGCATTGTGTGATGTAACCTAAACTTCTGCTTGTGTTGTGTGATGTAACCCAAACTTCTGCTTGTGTTGTGTGATGTAACCCAAACTTCTGCTTGCATTGTGTGATGTAACCCAAACTTCTGCTTGCATTGTGTGATGTAACCTAAACTTCTGCTTGTGTTGTGTGATGTAACCCAAACTTCTGCTTCCGTTGTGTGATGTAACCCACATTTCTGCTTGTGTTGTGTGATGTAACCCAAACTTGTGCTTGCGTTGTGTGATGTAACCCACACTTCTGCTTTTACCAACTAGGGACAAGGCACAGGTGAAAGGAAGGTGGTAAAACCAAAAGTCAGGGACAATGCCGTTAGAACTATGGTTAACAATTTAATACTGCAGCCGACCCACCTGATCACAGTCCCGAAGAGTATGGATGTGTTCTGGCACATCTATGTACTAACTAGGGACAGGGCACAAGTGAAAGGAAAGCTGCAAACAAAACAAACAAACACATTTTGGGAACACGTCCTCATCCAAAAGGCTATTACCATCTCACTAGATGTACATACTAGGCTAAGATATTAGTTATGTGATAGGAAGTTATACCGAAAAAAACAAACAAACTAACATAGATCCTAACTACTTAAATAGAGCAGAGATTCAAGGCCAGCATTTAAACAATATTTTTTATATAACAAAAATGCTTGCTTTTGGGGTATGTTTGATCTGAAACAATAAAAACCTTGTATTGAAGCATTACTGGCTATATTATTTCCCATTTTAAGCCTAGTTCAAATTGCATAGTCTGATGTTTGAGTTTCTCTAATTTTCTGAGATAAATATATTAAATTGATTGCCATAATCTACCTTACGTTAGTTTGACGTGACCTTTATTTTAAATGGCTAACTTTTGAGATATTTGAAGTGCAAACAGACAACATTATTTTTGGCAAGCACACCAAAACTCTGACATCATAGGCTTCTGCAGTAACGGGTTCTATTAACTTGCCTCAGTATTCCATTCTATGTGGTGACAAATGTTTAATAAATGCACCTGTACCTAAAATAGATATGTAGAATCAAATGTAGATAATTGCTTTGGTTTTAATTATTTGATGTTTCCATCCGACTACCCAGCTTTAAATACCTTTGAGAATACAGCAATGTGTCCGTCAAGTAAGAATATGTTTAAATAGGGGCTCCCATAGGCATCTTAGTTGTTGTTTTGGAGAGTTTTCAGTCGCATTGGTGCGCTGAAGGCTGCAAATCTGCAGCACTGAATGGGCACCACTGAAAGCAGTCCCATGTGGTCGGGAGTTGGGTTCCGGTGTGTAGTGATCAGAGGAATTGAGGGGCAGGGGGGAGGGGGGAGGAAGGAAAAAGGCAGCCTAAGAGTCCAACCACAGTCCTCTGAGCGGGCCGGGGGAGGCTGGGTGGTTGGTGTAGTTTTACACCCCAGTAAGACCCTAGGCCATACAAGGATGTGCACCGACTTGTAACAGCGCGCACTCATGGCGACTTTATAGTGCTGCCCCACTGAGAAATCAGGCCGCCGGCGCCATGACCCGATGTCCCACACAGTCACATTATCCTGACATCTTAGGAGACAATTTCTGTAGTTCAGCATTTTCTGTAATGTTTCATGTCCCGAACTTTCCGGAATAACGAGATAAAACCTGGAGTAGAAATCGTAAAATTCAGGGAAGGCTTCTCATCCAAAACGTTGGGAACTCGGCTTCCAGTTGAGTCAAACGAATTACTTACCAAATTGATACTTGTCACTACTTAGCATTGGGCTTGCATTACTAGGATAGGGCAAGGACTGGTTAGGTCAGGATAATGTAACTTAGTGGGATATCGGGCGATGGTGCCAACATCCTGGTCTTCCAGTGGGGTAGCACTATGAAAGTCACCACGGGTGCACTGTCACAAATAGGTGCCCGTCCTGATATGACCTTCGATGCTGCTAGGATGTAAAACAACAAACAAATCCATTTCTACCCTGGGCCAACTTAGCGGTTGCTATAGATAACTCATATTAGTTTACAGATCTGAAACTATTAATAGCTTATGCCACTTCTGAATTCCACATGGTGGCGGTCTCGACTATGCTGACCCTTGCCATTCAAAAGTATCAGCAGGTGGCAGCACCCTAGCAGATTGATTGATTGATTGGTGGTTGCTTTACGCCGTGTCGGCAGCATAGGCCATATTCACGGCGAGAAATGTTAGTTTTTTGTTCAAACCATCGCTTTTACATGTAAAAGCAGACAATCAAGTATGTGCCAATAGACACTCATTAAATTAGAAAGCTCACAATCATATATTTGTGGACAAGGGAAACAAATTCCCATAGAAAAAGAAAAGTTTTATTAATAATTGATAGAGTCTATTTAGTAAACTATATGAGGTGGTACAGTCCAGCTGCCCTCAAAAAGGCTAAAATGTTTTCCTGTTTTACCTTAGTAAAACGGTCATGCTCCCTGTCTGCAGTGTAGAACTGTTGGCGCAACTTAGTAAAATGTGTTTGAGTGTCAGCGTGGACTGCACCCTAGCACCCTAGGAGACTGGGTCCAGATGACGGACCGGTCCACCCATGGCTAGCGAACAACCTCCACAGGAGGTTACGTCTGACCCAGCTGGGAAGCAGCGAGTTACTTCTAGTCTGACCTGGGTGGAATAAACGAGAGGCGGCCCCAATGTTTGAAGCAACTACAGTGTTTTCTCCTTTCAGACAGATCAGGGTCAGACAGATCAGAAACGGGCGCATTGCAATATTCTCAGTTTTCAACTCAGCATTCAGTACAACAACACTAGCTCCTGTTTGTAATATCTCAGCATTCAGTACAAATACACTAGCTCCTGTTTGTAATATCTCAGCATTCAGTACAAATACACTAGCTCCTAGTTGTAATATCTCAGCATTCAGTAAAAATACACTATGTCCTGTTTGTAATATCTCAGCATTCAGTACAAATACACTAGCTCCTGTTACTAATATCTCAACATTCAGTACAAATACACTAGCTGCTGTTTGTAATATCTCAGTATTCAGTACAAATACACTATCTCCTGTTTCTAATATCTAAGCATTCAGTACAAATACTCTAACTCCTGTTTGTAATATCTCAGCATTCAGTACACATACACTAGTTCCTGTTTGTAATATCTCAATATTCAGTCCTGTTTGTAATAAATCAGCATTCAGTACAAATACACTACCTCTTGTTTTTAATATCTCTCCATTCAGTACAAATACACTAACTCCTGTTTGTAATATTTCAGCATTCAGTACAACTACACTATCTCCTGTTTCTAATATCTCAGCATTCAGTACAAATACACTAGCTACTCTCCTGTTTGTAATATCAGCCTACATACACATATATTAATAACTTGTACTGGCCCCTGCTTTGGCATATCCTGGGATTCGAACCCACAGGTTCGAACACATGTTGAGTCAAACCAATAACTTAGAAATGTATACTCGACATTATTAGGATAGGTCAAGGACTGGTTGGCTCAGTGTCAGGATAATGTGACTGAGTGGGATATCAGGTCATCCCAGTAGGGAAGCACTATAAATTCGCCATGAGTGTGCACTGTCACAAGTCAGTGCCTACTCTGATATGACCTTAGATGTTGCCAAAACGTAAAACTCCAACAACCAACCAACTTGTATTGTAACATGGTTGGCTATCCTAGTAAATCTTATTCACTCAATGAAGTAAATTCACACCCAAACGGTTTTCTCGCTTCAATGCCTTTATTTGAAAAAGGAACTAATGGCATGGCCTGACATGACATGGAACGCTCGCCTCCCCCCCACCCCCACCCCCACCCCCACCCCCACCCCACCCCCACCCCCACCCCCACCCCCACCCCCACCCACTCCCACCTCACCCCAGCCCAAAACCGACACCTCCACCCACCACCCCACTACCCACAACGAACTGAACATGCAATACTATACTTCGCAAAGAAATATGAGACCTCACCTTGAGCCTGCATGCGATGTTTACCGGATGCAGTGAGAGTGTGCTTCCATATGTCGTGTTGTGGCGGTTGTTTGTAAGCTTCAGCTACACAATTTAATATTCTGTACCCCATGCATTGCACCAGGTGAGATGGATGAATCCATAAGATATACATAGTCTGAATGGTCTGGGCATGAATAGGATAGGGCAGGGACTGGTTGGCTCAGTGTCAGGATAATGTGACTGAGTGGGATATCAAGTCATGGTACTGGTGGTCTGGTTTCCCAGTGGGGCAGCACTATAAAGTCGCCATGAGTGCGAACTATCACAAGTCGGTACCCGTCCTGATATGACCTTAGATGTCGCTAGGACGTAAATCAACAACAAACAAACAAACAAACTGTCTGTTTTCTGAAATAAATATATTAAATCTTTTGTAAAGAGCAGTCTGTAGGTTATTTGTATATTAGTTCCAGGGCTCATGATTTTGTTTTATGGATTATTTTGTTTATAAGGGGCAGTGGGAAGACAACCATTAATGGTTACACTGTTCCTACAATTCCTATTTTCAACAGAATAGTGTATGTTTGTGGAATAATGTATAGACATTGTGAATAAAGAATGTCTTAAATGTGTTAATAGTTATAACTTACTTGCAGTTACCGGTTTGAAGCGACTTTGGTCTTATGTGGCTAACTTTTGGGATACTTGAAGTTCAAACATGTAACATTAATTTGGACAAATATGCCAACACTCTGGTTGGTTGGTTGTTGGAGTTTTACGTCCTCTCAACATCTAAGGTTATATCAGGACGGGGCCAAAACTCTGACACCACAGGCTTCTCTGCAGGAAGAGATTCGAAATTAAATTGCTTCTATATTGCGACCAATGCTTAACACGTGCATCAGTATCTAGGTTAGATATGTAGAATCCAATCTAGATAATTGTTTTGGGTTTGAAAATGTTATGTTTTCAGCAGACTCTGCAGCTTTAATGTGTATAGTATAGAATTTAATCTGCATCATAGTCTACTAACAGAATAACTTTATATTCACCCTGTGTATTAGTACAAAGTTACCCTAACTTTGACATTAAACACATAAAATGTACAGCCTGTTATCTCACAATTCGGATGCGTAAGGATGCTATATTTTCTTCTTTTTGTAGTAACAAACTTTTGGTGATTTTACACCATATTAAATATGTGAATATATGCAACATAAAATGGCTGGAACACCAGAGCATCGGCACTGAACAAACCCTAACAACCTTGATTCGCTGAATAAAAATGATCTTTTAACAAAAGCGCTGGCTGTCTTCCCATGTTTAAGTTTGTGTGTTCAAACCCTGCCTGAGTCAAACCAAGGTCTTAGAAGACTGATAGTTGCCACTACCTAGGCTGATTCCTGGCATTAACACGACTGGGGAAGGACTGGTTGGCTCAGTGTACGGATAATGTGTCTGAGTGGCGATATCAGGTCAAGGTGGCCTGGTGTCCCAGTGGGATAGCATTATGAAGTCGCCATGATTGTGCTCTGTCACAGGTCGCAAGGCACAAGTCACAAGTCGGTGCCCGTCTTGATATGAACTTAGATATTGCTAGGGTATGGAACCCCAATAAACAAATAGTGTGAACATCATGAGGTGTGGTGTGACAGGTGTGTGAATGATTGTGTCAGACGGATTAAGATCACAAAATAGAAGTATGATAATTGTGGTATGACTACCTCACCTCTGAGACACCAAAGTTGGGGTTCTTCCAGGTGCTTGTCAGGTCGGTGGGGAGGTGTTGATGTGGTGAGGTGTTGATGTGGTGATGTGGTGATGTGGTGATGTGGTGATGTGGTGATGTGGTTGACCAATCATCGAAAGGCTCGAGAGCAATAAAAGTGGAAGGGAATGTAGTCAAAGCTTATGCGAGGTTGACAGAGGGTTAATCTGTGTCAGTCATATTTAGTGGTGTCACCAGCAGCAACCAAAAGGAGACTATCCAATCAGCTACAGGATCCACATTACTCTCAAAGCTATACTCCCCAATCAGAGACTATTTCTGTACTATATATATATATATATATATATATATGTATATATGTGGGCACTTCCCATCCTCCACAAAGTATCACATGTAATGGCGCCTGGGGGCTGCGCCAACATAAAATCATGCCCTTTGTCCCACTTCAGCTTCCACGTCCTTTGTGCCCGAGAGCAATGGCTGCGTGATGAGTTTCAACATTGTTTCAACGTCAGTGTACACTGGGAAATTATTCTGCAGAAATGGGAGCGTTAGAAGCATGGTCTAAATTTACTGCACTGAGGCTAGACATTCTTAAAGAGCAAAATGATGAGCATTTGTCTGATCTCAGGGACAGGACAGAATTACGGGAGGATAGAGAAGAACGTAAAGAGGCACATGAACTAGTACATTTCTACAAAAGCCAGTGTCTGTTGGCAGCTCCTCTGAAATGATTATAGGGATTTCTTATTTTGTCCTTGATCACTTACAAAAGATAGTCTGTTTGGACAGCTCAGCTAAAAGGTGATGACATTTTTTTCTTGACATCCTTAATCACTTGACAAAAGTGAGTCTGTAGGGACAGCTCAGCTAAAAGGTGCATAAAAATGTGTCAAATATTGCCATTTTGTCATGAAAGGTTGGTTCATTTGAAAATTCATGGACATAAAAATGTGTATAATATCGCCATTTATTCTCATACAATTTATTAACTTTATGCTGTCATTGAGATTACTTTACTGAATAAAACTGAGATATATGTTAACACAAAGACAGGTAACTTTCTGCGAAATGATGACCAAATCGATAGCGACTCTGCAAGAATGGATCTATATCGTCAATATCACAATGCGAATGCAGAAGTTTGTAGCAGAACATTGGCATATATAATTAAATCAAGGAAATAATCAACATTTCACCGATGGAGACAATTGACATAAAGAGAAAGTTCATGGACACTGCAACAGCATGCAAAACTAAAGCTAAAAGCTGGAAATCTACTATTATTTAATAATATAGATGTGGTCATTGTAATTTCAAAGTTTGAAGCGAACCACTGTCATTCCTTTGTTTACATTTTAATGCTGAGTATATGCTGTGGGTATATGGCTTTCTGTCATCTGTAGTATTTTTTGTTAAAACTGATATTTGATGTTAGATACTTGTACATAATGTAACAATATGACATTTTGATTCTGCCTTTATTTCCACTCAAAAATGACTTATTTTTGGTGAAATCAGAGAATTTGGTTGGTTTCTACAAGAAAATAGTTGTGAAACTAGGTCAGCGATTAAAACCGCTTAAGCCTTGGTATTTTCATAGAGCTGAGATCCGCAATGTTAAATCTATGGAGACCTGTCGAGGAACCACGCATCTAACATTGACGTCGTTGGGTTTCTCTGAGTTTGACAGCCGGAAAGACGAAATGGGTGGGCCAAGCATATCGATGTGGAACTAAATGGTAGTAATGCTAAATCCGATTTGCACTAATGTCAGCTCGATGCTGTCAGACTGAACACTAACCTCTAGAGTATCACAAGGACCGCTGAAGTATCACAGAGTTGGAAAAGGTTGGATTATACTAAAAATGGTCGAAAATTGTTTGTATGCATCTTTTGATGGCATATTGTATGTCAGAAATGAGTCATATTCTCCGTAAATTGGCCGAAAACGGTGATTATAGAATTGATTTGTTTTCAATCGAAGTTAGAAACCTTATCCATTAAAAATGTTAGATATTAAGCTTTTATTAATTATAGGTTGTTGGATTCAACAAGGTTTGTTTGTTTGTTTGTTATTGTTTTACGTCCTAGCAACATCTAAGGTCATATCAGGATGGGTACCGACTTGTGACAGTGCGCACTCATGACAACTTTATAGTGCTGTCCCACTGGGAAACCAGGCCGCCGGCACCATGACCTGGTATCCCACTCAGTCACATTATCCTGGCACTGAGCACACCAGTCCTTGCCCTATCCTAATAATGCCGAGCGCCTGGCTAGGAAGCGACAAGTATCAATTTTAAAGTCATTGGTTTGACTCGACCGAGACTCGAACCCACGACCCCACGATCTACCAGCACGGGAGACGGATGCTCTAACTCATTCGGCCATCCTGTCTGGTCCCTTCAACAAGGTAAAATGGAGCAATGTAGAAATGTAAACTTATTTCCTTGCTGCATAGTTTGGACGCAGGTGGTAAGAAGCGGATGGGTGGAATACGTTTTAAAATATTCTGATTTATGGCATAGGGGGGAATGCAAATGTTCTATTACTGATCGGTGTACGTGACCAGGCGCATGTATGTATATATATGTAAGGGCTGGTGGTGCCTGAGTGAGGTGTAAATAGACATAGTGGTGCTGGCAGGGCTGTGTGTAAGACCTTACCGGACTGAGTACCGGACACCACCGGACAAAGAATTGTCTCGTCCGTTGGTGTCCGGTGGCATAATGTACCGGAATGTACCGAAATGTCGAAAAGTACCGAAATGTACCAGATGAAACGAATGCTAAATGGACAAGGAACGTACATTAACGAATAACCTCCGGACGATAACCGGATGCCAACCGGATGTCTAACCGATGGACCAGACACCAACCGGACACCAACCGGACACCTACCGTACTGTTCACAGATGCGCGAAAAACCGATGGACCAAATTCCCGCAGCACCATCAACGGACTCTTCAGGATACAAACCGGACACCTAACGGATGAGTAACTGCCATGAAATGGACAAAACAGACTAAACGGACTTAAAACGGACACCAACCGTACACCTCAGTCTGCCGGTGTCCGGTACAAGTTTTGTGCATCTTCAAAACTTGCTACCGTACACACCACACACCGCAGGACACAGAACGGACATGCCGGATGCCAACCGTATATAAACCATACATTGCCGTATTTCACCGTACAGTGTCCGGTTTCTGTCCGGTTCCTCAATCCGGTGAGGTCTGACTGGGGCTTAAGCAAACCCTTGTGCTAGAATGTGTAGATTTCATGGCCTTTCGGCAACACTGTTTTAATGGAAATAGCTTGTGATACCTCTTTACCAATGTAAAGCGCCTACAAACAACTGGGCTATATTGCATCCAGTAATTCGGCCCAATTTCCCATTAAAACCCAACTTCACCACCACCAACCTCGTTGACAACCTTCTAAGTGAGTAGCTTTGAACAAAGATCTAGGCGTTAATAGACCTGATTCCAGGGTAACCATCTTGAGCACTTGGCAAGTGGCGGGCGCTCTCTGCCTCAGTGTCAGTCTGTCAAAGGAGGAACCTTTTTTCTTGTTTTGGGAAGATACGGTCACGTGGGGGTGGGTGGTGTGAGTGCTGCAAATTGGACAATTTGCACCAAAACGGGATTCGAACCCACACTTCCAGGGCTGGCGTCTTAGACTATCGATGACCCCTGTGGCAATCACCCTATTCATGTCTACTTGTCTATGCAGCTCCTTGTGTCGAACGGATGGGGCTGCCTTTTATGGAAGATCTTCTGATCAAAAAGAATCTCCGGGGGACTGGACACCTCATGAGGATGTCAACAGACGGGCTACCAAAGCAGATCCTCTATTCTCAAATGTCTTCTCGTTACAGAAAGAGAGGGTGCCCTCGTCTTCAGTTCAAGGATACCATCAAGAGAAACCTGAAGCTGAGAGACATTAAGACCGACTCATGGACATCACTCTCACAGCAGAGAGCTAAATGGAGAGCGGCAGTCAAGTAATGAAAGCAGTCTTTGTCGCATCGCGACCGACAGCATGATGATGATGATGTGTCAGAGGTCAGTGCAGACTAGTACACACATCAACCTGGAATCGTAAGTCTTTTAATGCTTTCGTCCATTAGTCATTTTAATGCTTGCAATTACATACATACAGGTAATGCACGAATATATACACAGTACACAGGGTAAGTTCAACAATCTAGGAGCAGGACGTAGCTCAGGCAGGAGAGTGTCCACCTGTGAAGGTGTCGGTCATCCAATCAATCCTGCTCAGTGGACAAATTTGCAGTTTGGGCTATTTTTTGTTCGGACCACTGGTCTCCAACTGATTCATCAAAGGCTGTAGGATGTGCTGTCATGTCTCTGGAAAAGTGCATATAAAAGACCCCATGCTGCTCATCGGAAGGAGTACCCTATGTGGCGGCAGTGGGTTTCCTCCAAAGAAATATGTCAGAATGACCATATGTTTGACGACCAATAGTCGATGATACAAATCAATGTGCTCTAAAAACTTGTATTGTTTTGGTTCAACAACCATACAGAAAGTAGCTTGTACAGTATCCTGGTCACAACAAGCAGTGTCACATAGTTTGATGTGAATGGGAAATGTGCCTAATGCAAGATTAAAAACCCACTCTTCTTTCCATTCGAGGGCTAGCGTCCTAACGTCATAGCAATAGGACTTATGTATATGAGTCAGCCTCACGAAAATGGGCCAATTGGTGGTCAATTTAAGATGTTGGTGTGACAATTCTTAAAAGTGTAGTGCATTTCTTTGTTTCATATTAAATTATCCTAGAAACAAATAAGGTTGTTGTATTTTCTCGACCTTTACATTCAGGATAAATTTAAGGACTTTCTAACACCTCTGTCAATGCTAAACTATAATTATACCGATCGACACCGACATCCAATGCTCGACGCCGACAACTTTCCCCAATTGGCCTATTTTCGTGAGCCTGACTCATATCTATTTGAAATTGGCAGGTCAGGATTCAAAATCTAAGCACGTTTGATACAATTGTAATCTGCACTGACCTCTCAGGCAAGGCGCCACATAGAGAAGTTGATTGAGTGTTGGAACTTTATGTCCTAGCAACATCTCGGTCATATCAGGATGGGTACCGACTTGTGACAGTGTGCACTCATGCCAATTTTATAGTGCTGTCCTGGGAAATGAGCCTGTCGACACCATGACTTCATATCCCACTTAATCCCATTATCCTGACACTGAGCCCAACACTGGCCTTATCCTATTAATGCCCAGTGCCAGGTTAGGAAGTGACAAGTATCAATTTTAGAAGTCATTAAGAGAGGTTGGTGTGGATAGATTGGCTGCCTCATGGAGCCTAGATAGCCTAATGGTTAGGATGCTAGCCCTGGAATGGAAATAAGTGAATGCTTGAATCCTGCTTTAGTCACAAGGATGGCACTGGTGCCGTGACCAGGATCCTGCTCAAGCAATATGCTGTTTGATTAGTGACCCTCCCCTGTGTATGTATTGTAGGTGCATTGCCTGTATGTTAGATAAAGGATTCAACCGGTACTCACAGTACACGGGTGAATACCAGCCCTATATAAAAGCTGTCGAAAAAGTGGGGAAATGAAATGCGAGCCTAAATCCACACTCTAAGAAGGAACATTTATTCTTTGTATATGTCTTCATATTTCCCGGCTACCTTTGAGTTGAAAAATATAATAAAACATCTAGTTTAATAAGATCTAAAAGTGAAATCGACAGCGTTTTATGGCCGCCATCTTGTCTTTTTGCATTCTCTCCCATTTCACCAACTCTGTGCCGATATAAGTACCCATCTGATACTGGAGGCAGGCATTCTAATTCGTGTTCCATATTGAAGCTATGTTCATGTAAATATGGGTAGTATACGGGTGAACCACAATGTACAGAGTGAATCTTTTATCTACCTGTATGTATGCAAGTAAACGACTTATGGACATAAACCATTTAACATACTTATGACTCCAGGGGGACGGGTGTAGTAGTCTGCAGTGACCTCTCAGGCAAGGAGCCACATAAGCAGGTAGGCATGGACAGGGTGATTACATCAGGATGATTTTAGGTAATAATTTCAATTACAGATTTATTGTAACAATGTATTTTGCATAAGTATGAACTTTACTTTGATGTCACATTGGTTGTTCGGCTGGAAGCGGTCCCCTTGTGGAAGCATACCGTGATCTTACTACATGTCTGGGGTTACATAAAACTCAATTCAACTCAGGTGTGGATTCCAATCCTGGTCTAGGCACAATGTTTCTCATTCACAAAAAACAACCCCTAAGACCATGGTAAGTTGGTTGTTGGAGTCTTTCCTCCTGACAACAGTTAAGGTCATATCAGGATGGGTACCGGCTTGTGACAGTGCACACCCATGGTGACTTCATTGCGCTCCCCCACTGGGAAACCAGGCAGCCAGCACCAGGACCTGATATACGACTCAGTCACATTATCCTGACACTGAGCCAACCATGTCATTGCCCTATCCTAATAATGCTAAGCGTCTTATAATTTGCAAAAGAAATAATGGTCTTGTTCTAGTGTATATATTCTTATTTAATTTGTTTATATTTATATTACAAACTCTTTATGTTGTAGGATGAGTTTAACTTGATTTAGTACATTGTCCATAATCAGTGAAACGTGCCTTGACCAACCCCCTCATGCCAAAGTACCAGCTGAAGTCAATCGCTGTGTCTTTTGGTTAGTCTGTGTCATTTTAAATGCTTCAAAAAATGATGCAAGCCTATAGATGTATCCTTATCAACTACTGTGATGTTTCTACTTTGTGAAATTACATCTAACTTTAAACAGGTGTCTGCTATTTGACTCTTATTATCTGCGCTAAGTAGTGATAGGTAGAAGTGACCAACCGGTGTAGGACAGGAAGCACTTGCTGACCAGCTGCTTGGCTTACCTGCCCCAACAAGCAACAGGGCTCCAAGCCGCTCTAGCTGTATCATAGAACCTTCCAGAATCAGCACACAATAGATTCACCTTCACCGCTTATATCATATTTGCATAAAGGTAAACATTTATACATACACATAAACACATATCTGTGTTTGTTATAATTCTGCACCTAAATAGCTGAAAATGTGGTTACTAATAATTTGTGTTTTAAAGCATGTAGTGGTACGAATTGGAAGCGACCATACAAACAACCCTTCTTTAGTTACAATATGCTGTATATTGATATGTATATTTGCAAAATATATTCTTGAACATTGCCATTTTGAGTTGGTATTTGATTTACATTCTATGTTGTGATATGGTTGCTCTCATACTCTGTGAGGGCTTGAGAGAGTGAAAATGTAACCAGTCAAATCATAAAATCATTGTCAGATCATAAAATCATTGTTAAATCATAAAATCATTGTCAAATCATAAAATCTTTGTCAAATCATAAAATCATTGTCAAATCATAAAATCTTTGTCAGATCATCAAATCATTGTCGAATCATAAAATCATTGTCAAATCATAGAATCATTGTTAAATCATACAATCATTGTCAAATCATAAAATCATTGTCAGATCATAAAATCATTGTCAAATCATAAAATCATTGTCAAATCATAAAATCATTGGCATAGTCATTGTCATTGTCAATTACGCCCTACAAAATATAAAAGAATTAGGTCACTCATCTTAAATATACTATTTAGCATTGTCATGACTGTGATCGCCCAAACTCTAGTGACATCAGTCGGATAGTATCATCACGTGATCTCGCCACGCCCAATAACATCAAGGTCAGTAGTGTCTCTGAAGTAAACTGGAGGTGTGCTTCATCAAATCTTAGGCGGCCATGTTGCCTAAAATAAACAGTGACTTGTGAATTAGGGCTGTTCTGGAATTGATAAAAAAAACTATTTGATCAAATAAACTGTGACTTGTGAATCAGTTTTCTCTGGTATTGAGAACAACTATTTACTTTTATTTAAATATTCAATAACCAGCATTATTAATACTCTTTCTGCTACTAGTATCTATTTCGCAGGTGTGGCTGAAGTATTGCTGTGATTATTGACATTTTATTATTATACTTTCATTTATTACACAAGTCCAAAGCAGGATTACTTATTTAAATCTGACATGAAAGATCTGGTCACTTGATTTCAACATAACATTGTATTCTTTAAATACATATTTTATGTAACTAATGAAAGAGAAAACTTAGAATCGGCTATTTGAGCTCAACCTGCATCAACCAGACTGGATGGCCGAATGAGTTAGAGTGTCCATCTCCCGTGTTAGTAGATCGTAGGATCGTGGGTTCGAATACTGGTCAGAGTCAAACTAATGACTTAAAAATTGATACTCATCGCTTCCTAGCCAGATGCTCGGCATTACTAGGATAGGGCAAGGAGCAGTGGAATGAGGAAGACCACTCGTCTGCGACTGAAATTTCCCCTGCTTAAACAACTAATGTACCAAAAAAAGCAACAACAAAAAAACCCAGTAGGTTGAGATTAGTCTGGACTCTGGGTACCCGACAGCTATAATTAAATGCAATGTAACGTCACACGTGGAAGGGTTGATTTACATAGATTATAAGGCATACTCAAACAAGCATATTTAATTTAAGTGATAGTAGGGCTTGCCCTCCGTTAGGCCTTAGCCTTAGCCTTAGCCTTAGCCTTAGCCTTAGCCTTAGCCTTAGCCTTAGCCTTAGCCTTAGCCTTAGCCTTAGCCTTAGCCTTAGCCTTAGCCCTCCTACATCACTGCAGAAAGTCATTGGGGTTGAATTACATTAGTAACCACAGGCTGACCACAGATACCCTCAGATAATGGTTTGCCCTAGATACCTGCTATTGTTATTTTACCTTACGTTATCCTCTTCTGCCATATGGTAGGTCAATAGCCTGTTAGCCGTTCATGTCGCATATCAACACCATGACTTGTGGGGCTGATAATCGTGTATGGCTTTCTGACTGTTTCAGTAATGTCTCCATAATCGGCCGAATCTAGATTTAAAGGCAGTTATGCCCAGGTCACATACACGTTAGTGGACGTAGTTGAACGTAGTGGAGGCTAAGATAGTTGAACGTAGTTGAAAGTAGTTGAACGTAGTTGAACGTAGTTGAACGTAGTTGAACATAGTTGAACGTAGTTAAGCGTACCAACATCCATAGTTGTCCGTGATGTTAATTTGGTAATAACGTGGGTGAGCCCTGATGTCCAATTTAATTGTTTGACATGTTCAAAAGAGTGCTACATTAGAGGCTGAATTTGCATCTGCGATGCTAACATACTCTAGCATACTTTAGCCTACTCTAGCATACTCTAGCATATTCTAGAATACTCTAGCGTACTCTAACATATTCTAGCGTACTGTAGCGTACTTTGTTTGCCTTCTGTTTCTTTAACTCATATCCATGACCCCTTGTTTGAATGTAGCTGACATCAACTAACAACATATTATTGACATCAACTAACTACATATTATTGACATCAACTAACTACATATTATTGACATCAACTAACTACATATTATTGACATCAACTAACTACATATTATTGACTTACTTATATGCCGGGCACGATCACCCAATCGGTAGAGCCCGGGCCTCGTGTGCTGAAGGTCGGTTCCCAGTCGAGTCAAATCAATGACTTTAACGTTGATACATGTTGCTTCCTAGCCTGGCGCTTGGCATTAATGGATATGGCAAGGACTGGTTGGTTCAGTGTCAGGATAATGTGGCTGAGTGGGATATCAGGCCATGGTGCCAGTGGCCTGATTTTCCAGTGGGGCAGCACTAAAAAGTTTCCATGAGTGCAGCTCATTGTGCAGTATCCCATATGGAAAACGCCTATTAGAGGATTTCCACCACATGCATGCCATGGTGGATTAACTAATTCTGAGTATCAGCACATTGTGCAATATCCCGTACGGAAAAGGTCTATTACAGTATTAGAGGATTGCGGCCAACCACCACCTACATGCCCCATGACAGCAGCGGGAAAAAAACACAACAAATGTTGTGGTTGGTTACTTGTTGGTGTTTTATGTCCTAGCAACATCTAAGGTTATATCAGGATAGGTACCGACTTGTGACAGTGCGCACTCATGGCGACTTTATAGTGCTGCCCCATTGGGAGACCATGCCATCACCACCATAACCTGATATCCTACTCAGTGTCACATTATCCTGACACTGAGCCAACCAGTCCTTGCCCTATCCTAATAATGCTGAGTGCCTGTCTAGGAAGCAAAAAGTATCAATTTTAAATTCATTGATTTGACTCGACCAGAGTTCGAACCTGAATCGCACGATCTCCCAAAATGGGAGACGGACGCTCAACTCATTTGCCCATCGAGTCTGGTCACAAATGTTGTGAATGGGAGCTCACTGTGCAGCAGGCTGTGTGGAAAAGGTCTATTTTCTGTGGCTATGACTAATGTGGGTCGCAGCTCACTGTGCGTGCTCAAAGACCCCATAATACTAAGACAGCTCACTCCCTATCTCTCCCATGGTAATGTCAATTTTGGAGTGCCACCTTGTGGTGGGTTTGATCAGCCCGGCTGCTGGTTGGTGTTTCACATGTAAGCAAATACAATTATATTATACAGGAGATAGGTAAGTATGAATACGTATCAATATGAAATTGTTATGAACAAATACACATCATCATCAGCATCATCATCAGCATCGCCATCATCACACATCTTTCACATTCATATATACATTTATACATATAATATAACACCTGTTTAGCCGAGAGAACAACCAGCGCACCAGGTGGTGGGTTTGATCATTTTGATTACACAGTACAGGCTGAGTGAGCCATCTTAGTATTATGTGGTCTTTGGCGTGCTCTAGGTAATAGAACTGTTACATCGCTGCCGACAGAGAATGCTTACGTAAGGTCCTCCTGCAGACCACCTGATACATTGGTCTCTGAGATGCTCTCACCGGACGCGGTGGCCGAATCGGCAGAGCGCAGGCCTCCCGTGCAGAAGGTCGGGAGTTCGAATCTCGGTCGAGTCAAACCAGTCCAATGACTTACAAAATTGATACTTGTCGCTTCCTAGCCAGGCACTCTGCATTATTAGGATAGGGCAAGGACTGGTTCGCTCGGTGTCAGGATAATGTGTCTGACTGGGATATCAGGTCATGGTGGCAGCGGCCTGGTCTCCCAGTGGAGCAGCACTAATAAAGTTGGCTGGAGTGTGCACTGTCACAAGTCGGTACCTGATATGACCTTAGATGTTCCCAGGATGCAAAACTCCAACAACCAACCAACCGACCTGAGCTGCTCTCTCATATCTCTCTGTTCTGAGGCGGCCATCTTGGTTCAGTCTCCGACCTACATATCTTGCATAACTCCCCTAGCGGCAGACGATCCTCTTACACAGGGGCGTTGCAACAGCAGGAGATGCTTAGAAGTTAGAGGCAGATACGAGTCAACGTCCTCTGCAGGAGCTTGTGGCTTTGATCCCAACGAGTCAAACCAAGGACTTATACAATCGACGCTTGTTGCTACCCGTGTTACTCTTGCTACCCTTGTTACCCTTGCTACCCTTGCTATCCATGCTACCCATGCTATCCTTGCTACTCTTGTTACCCTTGCTATCCGTGCTACCCTTCCTACCCTTGTTACCTGTGCTACCCTTGTTACACTTGCTACCCTTGTTACCTGTGCTACCCTTGTTACACTTGCTACCCATGCTACCCTTGTTACACTTGCTACCCTTGTTACCTGTGCTACCCTTGTTACACTTGCTACCCGTGCTACCCTTGTTACACTTGTTACCCCTGTTACCCATGCTACCCTTGTTACACTTGTTACCCTTGTTACCCGTGCTACCCTTGTTACACCTGCTACCCTTGCTACCCGAGCTACCCTTGTTACACTTGCTACCCTTGTTACCTGTGCTACCCTTGTTACACTTGCTACCCTTGTTACCTGTGCTACCCTGGTTACACTTGCTACCCTTGTTACCTGTGCTACCCTTGTTACACTTGCTACCCTTGTTACCTGTGCTACCCTTGTTACACTTGCTACCCTTGTTACCTGTGCTACCCTTGTTACACTTGCTACCCTTGTTACCCATGCTACCCTTGTTACATTGCTACCCTTGTTACTGTGTACCCTTGTTACACTGCTACCTGTTTGTTACCTTGTTGCTACCCTTGTTACACTTGCTACCCTTGTTACCTGTGCTACCCTTGTTACACTTGCTACCCTTGTTACCTGTGCTACCCTTGTTACACTTGCTACCCTTGTTACCTGTGCTACCCTTGTTACACTTGCTACCCTTGTTACACTTGCTACCCTTGTTACCTGTGCTACCCTTGTTACACTTGCTACCCTTGTTACCCATGCTACCCTTGTTACACTTGCTACCCTTGTTACCTGTGCTACCCGTGCTACCCTTGTTACACCTGCTACCCTTGTTACACTTGTTACCCTTGTTACCCATGCTAGCCTTGTTACACTTGTTACCCTTGCTACCTGTGCTACCCTTGTTACACCTGCTACCCTTGCTACCCGTGCTACCCTTGTTACACTTGCTACCCTTGTTACACTTGCTACCCTTGTTACACTTGCTACCCTTGTTACCTGTGCTACCCTTGTTACACTTGCTACCTTTGCTACCCTTGTTACACTTGTTACCCTTGTTACCCATGCTACCCTTGTTACACTTGTTACCCTTGTTACCTGTGCTACCCTTGTTACACCTGCTACCCTTGCTACCCGTGCTACCCTTGTTACACTTGCTACCCTTGTTACCCTTGCTACCTGTGCTACACTTGTTACACTTGCTACCCTTGTTACCTGTGCTACCCTTGTTACACTTGCTACCCTTGTTACCTGTGCTACCCGTGCTACCCTTGTTACACCTGCTACCCTTGCTACCCGTGCTACCCTTGTTACACTTGCTACCCTTGTTACACTTGCTACCCTTGTTACACTTGCTACCCTTGTTACACTTGCTACCCTTGTTACCTGTGCTACCCTTGTTACACTTGCTACCTTTGCTACCCTTGTTACACTTGTTACCCTTGTTACCCATGCTACCCTTGTTACACTTGTTACCCTTGTTACCTGTGCTACCCTTGTTACACCTGCTACCCTTGCTACCCGTGCTACCCTTGTTACACTTGCTACCCTTGTTACCCGTGCTACCCTTGTTACACTTGCTACCCTTGTTACCCGTGCTACCCTTGTTAACCTGCTACCCTTGTTACCCTTGCTACCTGTGCTACACTTGTTACACTTGCTACCCTTGTTACCTGTGCTACCCGTGCTACCCTTGTTACACTTGCTACCCTTGTTACCCGTGCTACCCTTGTGAACTTGCTACCCTTGTAACTTGCTACCCTTGTTACACTTGCTACCCTTGTTACCTGTGCTACCCTTGTTACACTTGCTACCTTTGCTACCCTTGTTACACTTGTTACCCTTGTTACCCATGCTACCCTTGTTACACTTGTTACCCTTGTTACCTGTGCTACCCTTGTTACACCTGCTACCCTTGCTACCCATGCTACCCTTGTTACACTTGCTACCCTTGTTACACTTGTTACCCTTGTTACCCTTGCTACCCTTGTTACACCTGCTACCCGTGCTACCCATGCTACCCTTGTTACACTTGCTACCCTTGCTACCCATGCTACCCTTGTTACACTTGCTACCCATGCTACCCTTGTTACACTTGCTACCCTTGTTACCCATGCTACCCTTTTTACACTTGCTACCCTTGTTACACTTGCTACCCTTGCTACCCATGTTACCCATGCTACCATTGTTACACTTGCTACCCTTGCTACCTGTGCTACCCTTGTTACACCTGCTACCCTTCTTACCTATGCTACCCTTGTTACACTTGCTACCCGTGCTACCCATGCTACCCTTGTTACCCATGCTACCCTTGCTACCCTTGTTACCCTTACTATCCGTGCTACCCTTCCTACCCTAGTTACACTTGCTAAACTCGCTACCCTTGTTACACTTGCTACCCTTGCTACCCTTGTTCCCAGTGCTACCCTTGTTACACTTGCTACACTTGTTACCTATGCTACCCTTGTTACACTTGGTACCCTTGGTACCCTTGGTACCCTTGGTACCCTTGGCACCCTTGGTACCCTTGTTTCCCTTGCTACCCTGTTTACCCTTGCTACCATTGCTACCCTTGGCACCCTTGTTACACTGGCTACCCTTGCTACCCTTGCTACCCCTGTTGTTGCTACCGACGCTTGTTGCTATGCTGTTGCTGCCGCTCGACATCACAGGGAATTATTTGCTCAGAATGCGGGACATGTGGCGCAGTTAGTTTTTCCGACACTTGGTGGCGCGTCGGTATTAGTGGGCCTAAACGGCCATTGACAGTGCTTTGAGTTTGCCGGTACACGCAGTGCAAAACGTTTATTTTATTCAAAATTAATAGAAATGCAGAACCCTAACCTTATAAATTTAATATAATCTTATCGTTGAATATGTTTTCTATATGTGTACCAATCGGTTTGTCTGTAGGTGGTGTGGTTTTAGAGATATTTCACTACTTCTGTATGAAGATTTCTCATGGCCATTGACAATGCACTGAGTTTGCCGGGACGCGCAGTGCAAAACGTCTATTTTATTCAAAATTAATAGAAATACAGAACCCTAACCTTATAAATTTAATATAATCTATTCGGTGAATATGTTTTCTATATGTGTACCAAACAGTTTGTTTCTAGGTGGTGTGGTTTTAGAGATATTGCCATTGACAATGCATTGAGTTTGCTGGTACACGCAGTGCAAAACGTTTATTTTATTCAAAATTAATAGAAATGCAGAACCCTAACCTTATAAATTTAATATAATCTATTCGCTGAACATGTTTTCTATATGTTTACCAAGCGGTTTGTCTCGATGTGGTGTGGTTTTAGAGATATTTCACTTCTTCTGTATGAATATAATTCAAGATTGCCCACAGCCATTGACAATGCATTGAGTTTGCCGGTACGCGCAGTGCAATACGTCTATTTTATTCAAAATTAATAGAAAGACAGAACCCTAACCTTATAAATTTAATATAATCTATTCGCTGAATATGTTTTCTAAGTGTGGACCAAGCAGTTTGTCTCTAGGTGGTGTGGTTCTAGAGATATTTCACTTTTTCTGTATGAAGATTGCTCACGGCCATTGACAATGCACTGAGTTTGCCGGTATGCGCAGTGCAAAACATTTATTTTATTCAAAATTAATAGAAATGCAGAACCCTATCCTTATAAATTGAATATAATCTATTCGTTGAAAATGTTTTCTATATATGTACCAAGCGGTTTGTCTCTAGGTGGTGTGGTTCTAGAGATATTTCACTTTTTCTGTATGAAGATTGCTCATAGCCATTGAGTTTGCAGTGTGACAGTGTGCCGAATAGGCCCACTCGTTCAGTGGCGACGCGAACGGCAGGAATTTGAACTAAAAAGTCGGAGGTCCCCCATTAGGATATAGCGACTGAGTGGGATATTGGGTAGTGGTGCAGGTGGCCTGGTCTCCCAGCGGGACAGGACCCAGAAATCACTATGAATTGGTGTAGCTGTGGGTGTGGGGGTGCGGTTGTGGTTATGGGTGTGGCTGTGGTAGTGGTTGATTGTTGGAGTTTTACGTCCTGGCAACATTTACGGTCATGTCAGGATAGTGGGTGTGGATGTGGATGAGGGTGTGAATGTGCCTTTGGCTGTAGCTGTGTGTGTGTGTGTGTGTGTGTGCAAATGCTGGTATGGGTATTGGTGTGGGTGTGGCTGTGCTTTTAGGTGGGTGTGGGTGTGGGTGTCACTGTGCTTGTATGAGAGTGTGTGTGGATGTAGGTTTGGATGTTGGTGTGGGTTTGGGTGTGGATTTGGGTTTAGGTGTTTGTGTGAGTGTGGTGTTGGTGTGGATGTGTGTGAGGCTGTGTGCAAATGTTGGTGTGGGTGTTGGTGTGGGTGTGGCTGTGCTTGTAGGTGGGTGTGGGTGTCACAGTGCATGTAGGTGGGTGTGGGTGTGGCTGTGGGTGTGGATGTGGGTGTGGCTGTGCTTGTAACTGGGTGTGGATGTGGTTATGCTTATAGCTGGGTGTGGATGTACATGTGGCTGTGCTTGTAGGTGGGTGTGGTTGTGCGTGTGGGTGTGCTTGTAGGTGGATGTGGGTGTGGATGTGGGTGTGTCTGTCCTTGTAGGTGGGTGTGGGTGTGCTTGTAGGTGGGGGTGGGTGTGGATGTGGGTGTGGCTGTGCTTGTACGTGGGTGGTGGATGTGGGTGTGGGTGTGGGTGTGGGTGTGTGTGTGGGTGTGGGTGTGTGTGTGGCTGTGCTTGTAAGTGTGTGTGGGTGTGGGTGTGGTTATGCTTGGAGGTCGGTGTGGATGTAGATGTGGGTGTGCTTGTAGGTGGGTGTGGGTGTGGGTGTGGGTGTAGGTGTGGGTGTGCTTGTAGGTGGGTGTGGGTGTGGATGTGGGTGTGGCTGTCCTTGTAGGTGGGTGTGGGTGTGGGTGTGGGTGTGACCGTGGTTGTAGATGGGTCTGGGTGTGGCTGTGCGTGTAGGTGGGTGTGGGTGTGCTCGTAGTTGGGTGTGGGTGTGGCTGTGGCTGTGGTTGTAGGTGGGTGTGGATGTGGATGTGGATGTGAATGTGGGTGGGTTGGTCAACCAGCTAGGAGGACGAAGCCAGGTGGCAGCACCAGGTGAGGCAGAAGACCTGACCAGTCGCTTGAGTAGATGAGTGTCATTAGTTGGTGTAGTGTCAGTTGATACTGTTCATAGATAATCGGTTTCCGAATAATTATACTTGTATCATTGCTTATGCAGCACATATATACCTACATATTATATATTCACATATATATGCTCTATAATACATTATGTTAATATAAATAAGCACAGTACCACCACCAGTTCTTTGTCTCCTTATAACCGTCCTGTAAGACGCCTACCATACACACCACCATGGTCTAGTTCTCCATTCGGTCACAGCGGCGCCACCTGCGCCTGGGCTCTACCAGCTTCAGTCCGCTACAGGTGGCCATCTATATATGAATGTACCATAACAATATGTATCTCGGTAATACGGGGTAATTTACACGCGCAGATGGTCCAGAGGTCCCAGAGGAGGGAAGTACAGTAAGTCCCTAGCACATACAGGGGCGCAGCCAGACATTTGAATCACATTTTAGCACAAAGTTGTTCACAGGTGCTTACTGGAAATTAACAAAATGTCAAGCACATTTGAAAAAAAGTGTATTATATTAGGGAAATGCTTACAGAATTGTTTGCGCGGGATAATTAAAAATTGTCAACACTAAATGAAAATAATGAATATTATAAAGGATTTAGTCTGGACAAAATATGACGCTGGCAGAAATTGTTCACGCATACATGTACAATGTTTGTTTTATTTAATGACACCTCTTAAGCACATTGATTTTTATCATCGGATATTGGACGTCAAAACATATATCCGTACATATACACACATGCATAATTACATATTTAACCGTTTTGTTCTATTTACAATTTTTTTTCCATATGATTCCATGTTGGTTTCCTGGGCCTGCCGCAGGCTGCCGCCGCCTCTCTGTCCCTCCGCCGGTTGACCGCCTTCATTAGATGCAACCCGGGCTAAGGGTGGACAGCCTGAGTGTCACATATGTACCGGCTCTACCTCTCCTGCATTAAGCTGTATATTAATGTTATTCCGAAATAAAGCAGACGGTGTACTTCGTTGCCGCTGTCACTTATAAACACCCAAAATATTACTACTTGTTATTCATGTTCAAGTTAATATGGTAGTTACAAATCCCATGGAGGAGGGAGTATGCTACGCACGGCCAGCTGGGCAGAAGCCCCCTAATACTAGAGATAATAATGAATCGTTGGTATAGAGTTGACCATAGCGGTTAATATATTAAGGGACTGGTGGATAGTAAGGAATGCAAGGAATATTTCAATCACTTTTCAAGAGATCACAACTTAATTTCTGTTCCTACCATTACAATGTAAGTGCATCAACATCACTGATATGAATAAATACTTCCCCTCCCATCTTTTAGAGTTAATAATGTTTCGAATTTCCACAATTAAAGCCTAAATATCCTCTAAAACATCAGCGCGTCCAGAAACACATCCGATGGGTCAGAGCACAAACACTCAACCATTTCACATTGCTAGCAAGTAGCGCGGAGCACCACGGCGTGTCTCCCAGCAACAAGTTTCAGCAGTGAATCCTTCCGCACATTTGATCGCCAATGCGGGTTTGTCTTGGTGAGCAGCCCACATTTCCAAATGCGGGTTTCTCGACCCAAGCCCACACCGGCCACAGCTCGATTATAGTCTCGCCCAGTTCACATATATATAGATATGGTGTTCTCTGTGGTGTTCTCTGTGGCGGAGTGGTTAGAGTGTATGACTTTTTTCTAGGTCGGACTCCTGATCTGAAGGTTGCTGGTTCGATTCCCCGTGCCCCCATCTCTGCCAATTTGGATTTCCACCGCTGTGTATAACTTACAGCGTCATCAAAGGCCAGTTGCTCTCATACCATGTCTCTGTGGTGTGGGAGGTTAAAAATCCCTTGGGTCGGTAAAAGTGTCGGCTCGAGCTTTCTATCGACAAACTGTCTAATGGTGAAAACAAGCCTATTCAGGCTTATCCATGATAGGCAGTATAAATCTTCAGCAACAAATATATATTGCTTGGTCGGATGAGGTAGAAATTGAAGCCGCTACTGTAAAAGGCAACCTACTGAAATTATTGTTACATACAATATTATGAGATTAGATAGTGTTGTTATTTTGTCTGTGTTGTGAGAGCACAGAAATAATCAACTTTCTGAGCGACAAGTATATACAGTCTAACCCCGTTAAACAAGCTCTGTTAAACCAAACAATCGGTTAATCCAAAGTTTTTTCGGCAGCCTGGCAAAATACTACCATTTATCATATAAAAAGTTGGTTAAACCACAGTTGGCTAATCCAAATTATTGGTTAATCCAAACAAAATTGTCGGACCCCAGGCCACTTCCGGTACGGTGAAACCAAACTTTCATGTGGTTATAAGGTCATCTGAGACCCCACCAACTTTTTTATATGATAAAGGGTAGTATTTTGCTGGGCCGCACAAAAAGTTTGGATCAACCGATTGTTTACTTTAACCGAGCTTGGTTTAATGGGGGTTATGCTGTATATAAATAAAAAAACAATAATCAAAGTGTCCACATACATTGTGTATTACATTCATAATGCACCCACGTTTTTGCTGAAGCCAAGTCAAAAGTCAAATCCAAAGCTCAGTTAAACCGATGATCGGTTAATCCAAAGAATTTTCTAGGGTACCTTCAAGTTTGGTTGAACGGGGTTATACTGTACCAGTTGAGAGTTCAGTCACTTCTCTAATTGGGATAGGACAAGGACTGGGGCCCTATGCATGGGGCGGGGTTAGTGATCCAAAACTGGTTTTGGACGGGATTTCTAGTTTAGTGGCGAAAAGTCAGTATGCACTGAGCGGTGTTACGCAAACACACCAAGCTTAAGATCGGGTAGGCTAACACCACTCCATACCAGGTTTAAGGGTGGTGTTAGGTACCGATTAAGCCCAAATCTATTCAATGCTATCATATTTAACAGAATAACTTACTCCAAAAGTGAAATTTGGTCAAATTAACCCCAAAATTGAACTGATATTAATATCGCTTCGATTTTCGGGTTAATTTGACCAATTTTATTTAACAGAATACAAAAAAAGTGAAATTTGGCCAAATTAAACCAGAAATCGAAGCAATATTAATGCCACCGCCAAATTTTGGTCAAATTAAACCAATAACTGAAGCAATATTAATGCCGCCACCGTCGCCGGATCGGCGGCGATATTGTGAAATAGCGGTGCTCGCCGGGAACAGACTCAGAGGGATTTCCCAAATCTATAAATAACTTTTAGGTTAGCTAACGCCACCACGCTTTTGACCCATACATACCCAGTGACCCATTTCCCAACACCCACATCAGCTAACCCGGCGGCGGCCCTTAACACCGGAGACAATAAAAACTTGTTCATGCATAAGGGCCCAGGTTGGCTTGCTTGCTTGCTTAGGGTGGTTTGTAACCTTACTACGGTTCATCATGCTGTCGGTCCCAATGCGACAAAGACTGCTTTCATTACTTGACTGCTGCTCTCCATTTAGCTCTCTGCTGTGACAGTTGTGTCGATGAGTCAGTCTTAATGTCTCTCAGCTTCAGGTTTCTCTTGATGGTATCCTTGAACCAGAGACGAGGGCACTCTCTCTTTCTGTAACCAGAAGACAGTTGAGAATTGAGGATCTGCTTTGGTAGCCTGTCTGATGACATCCTCATGAGGTGTCCAGTCCACCGGAGATTCTTTTTGATCAGAAGATCTTCCATAGAGGGCAGCCCCCATCCATTCGAGTATTTCCTTATTTGTCAGTTTGTCCTTCCAGGTTAGCCTCATGTTTGAACGCAGATGTCGCATCATGTAGGCATGCAGCTTTTTCACCTGTCATCTGTGCACTGTCCAGGCCTCGGCTCTGTATAGTGGTTGCACTGCAACATTATAGAGAGGCTCTGATAAATTGGCCAAGGCTGATGGCTGGGGGGTGGTTTGTAACCTTACAATGGTTACTTGTTGCAGAACTGCCACATTTATAGAGAGGTTCTGATAAATCAGCCCAATCTTTGGTTGAAGATTAATCTTTAGTAGGAGTGTTGTAGAAGCAGGGGACATCTTTATGACATTGTAACAGCGAAGCGTTGAGGCGGCCCCAAATATCTTCAGTCTGGCGGTAGTTGAGCACTTGTATCCAGTCAACAGGAAGGGCGGGTAAAGATGGGTGCAGCGGTGGTTCCAGCAACGAGAACAAAGCGAGAGAAAACATAAAGGTACAGGGCCCCACCCAAGCACACAACTCCCCTGGTCAGGGTGAGGAGTATGCCTGGGAGAAAAAAAAAGGGTAGAGTATAGGAAAGAGAAATGAGGAGAGTTGAGTCAAATGCCCATGTCTATTTGCTCTATGGTGACCAGCCGGCGAGCCAAAAACACGGACAGATTAAGAGTAGAACGTGAAATGCCGGCGGGCTCCCCCTCCTGGAACTCTTTTCAGACATATCAAGGAGGAGAAAGGCCAGTGGAGAGGATAAAGAGAGAGGTGTGGACGAAGTGCAGTCCGGTTAGCAAGTGTTCTGTTGCGAGAGAGATAGAGATACTGGGTTGTTTGTAACCTTATGATGGTTACCGGTTGCATAACTGCAACATTATAGAGAGGTTCCGATAAATCAGCCCAATCTTTGGTTGAAGAATAATCTTCTGGTGGGATGGTTGTAGAAGCTGGGGGATGTCTTTACAACGATTAAACGACGAGTCGTTGGGGTGGTCCAGAATCTCCGGTCCGGCGGTAGCACAGCACTTGTATCCAGCAGACAGCAGCAAGGGTTTCGGAAGAAGGGCGGGTAGAGATTGGTCCAGCGGCTCCAGCAACGAGAAGAAAGTGAGAGAAACCTAAAGGTAAAGGGCCCCCACCCAAGTACACAACTCCCCTGGTCAGGGGGAGGAGTATGCCTGGGAGGAAAAAAAAGGGTAGAGTGTAGGAAAGAGAAATGAGGAGAGTTGAGTCAGAGGACTGTGTCTATTTGCTCTATGGTGACCAACCAGCGAGCCATAGACACGGACAGAGTAAGAGTAGAAAGTGAAATGCCGGTGGGCTCCCCCTCCTGGAACTCTTTTCAGACATATCAAGGAGGAGCAAGACCGGCGGAGAGGAGATAGAGAGAGGTGTGGACAGAGTGCGGTCTGGATAGCAAGTGTGCTCGCTTTGGGGGTGGTTTGTAACCTTACGACGGTTACTGGTTGCAGAACTGCAACATTTATAGAGAGGCTCCGATAAATCGGCCCAATCTTTGGTTGAAGATTAAACTTCAGTAGGGAGTGTTGTAGAAGCTGGGGACATCTTTACAACATTGTAACGGCGAAGCATTGAGGCGGCCCTAAATCTCTTTGGTCCGGCGGTAGTTGAGCGGTAGTTGGCCACTTGTATCCAGTCGACAGTAGCAAGGGTTTCGAGGAAGGACGGGTAAAGATGGGTGCAGCTGTGGTTCCAGCAACGAGAACAAAGCGAGAGAAAACTTGAAGGTACAGGGCCCCACCCAAGCAGACAATTCCCCTGGTCATGGGGAGGAGTATGCCTGGAGTATGCCTGGGTAGAGTAAAGGAAAGAGAAATGAGGAGAGTTGAGTCAAAGGACCGTGTTTATTTGCTCTAAGGTGACCAACCAGTGAGCCATAGACACGGACAGAGTAGAGTAGAAAGTGAAATGCCGGCGGGCTCCCCCTCCTGGAACTCTTTTCAGACATATCAAGGAGGACCGAGGCTGACGGAGAAGAGATAGAGAGAGGTGTGGACAGAGTGCAGTCCGGATAGCAAGTGAGGAAGTTGCTTGACTTTGACTTTGGGGGTGGTTTGTAACCTTACGACGGTTACTGGTTGCAGAACTGCAACATTTATAGAGAGGCTCCTATAAATCGGCCCAATCTTTGGTTGAAGATTTAACTTCAGTAGGGAGTGTTGTAGAAGCTGGGGACATCTTTACAACATTGTTACGGCGAAGCGTTGAGGGGGCCCTGAATCTCTTCGGTCCGGCGGTAGTTGAGCGGTAGTTGGCACTTGTATCCAGTCGACAGCAGCAAGGGTTTCGAGGAAGGGTGGGTAAAGATGGGTGCAACGAGAACAAAGCCAGAGAAAACCTAAAGGTACAGGGCCCCACCCAAGCACAGAACTCCCCTGGTCAGGGGGAGGAGCATGCCTGGGAGGAAAAAAAAAGGGTAGAGTGTAGGAAAGAGAAATGAGGAGAGTTGAGTCAAAGAGTCAAAGGACCCTTTATCAGCTCCATGGCGACCAACCAGCGAGCCATAGACATGGACAGAGTAACAGTAGAAAGTGAAATGCCGGTGGGCCCCCCCCCTCCTAGAACTGTTTTCAGACATATCAAGGAGAAGCAAGGCCGGCAGAGAGGAGATAGAGAGAGGTGTGAACAGAGTGCCGTCCAGATAGCAAGTTTGTCTGAGCAAGTTGCTCAGCGTCCGGATAATGTGACTGAGTGGGGGATATCAGGTCATGGTGTTTGCAACCTAGTCTCCCAGTGGGGCAGCACTATAAAGACAGCGTGAGCGCACATCGTCACGAGTCGGTACCCGCCCTGCTATGCCTTTAGATTATATGTTGCGAGGACGTACAACTCCAACAACCAACCAACTTCACTGCGTTGTGCTGGTTGTGTCGTGTCGGTGAGCCGGTGGCGCCGCCATGAAGCGCGCGGGGCTTTGGGGAACTAGGGTAGACGACACGGTGTTGTAGTACGGCCTCACGCCGGTAGCTTCGCAGCGGCGTTGGTAAGCGCGGCGACGGCGGGGAGGGGGGGGGGGGGGGGGGAGGGAGGGGGGGGGGGGGGGCTGTGGGCTCGGTGCCTGAGAAGTACAGACGACAGGCAGTTGGCGCGGGAACGCGTTGGCACGAGGACCTACCGTGTAGCTGCTCCTGTCCAGACAGAGACAGACAGAGAGATAACCAGAGATACACATAGATAGAGAGAGATAGAAATAGATAGAGAGATATAGTTAGAGATAGAGAGAGAGTCTGGTAACAACGCCCGTCGAGTAGCTATCTCAGCCTCTCCAGGTTACTGGTCGCGACGGCCGAGACAGAGTGACTGCCTGAGGTGCGTAATCCCGGCCATCTGCTACCCGTAACCTGCTACCCGGCAACGTAGTACCTCACAACCTGCTACCCGCCACCTGCTTCCCGTAAGCCGCCGTACAAGACAACCGGACACCATCGCCATCGGGACCCGCTACCAGCTCCTGACCATCAATCATGTAGTGCTGTGTGGTGATTAACTGTTGGTGATTTGGTAATTGGTGATTTGTTGCTGGGTGGTGATCAGTGAGTGGTTGATGGTGGTTGCCGTGTCGTTGAAGAGAAGTGACTGGGAGATACACACACCCACATCCACACACCCTTACTCAGACGCACAGCCACATCCCCACAAGCCACACCCACATCCACAACCCACACCACATACCCACACCCACAGATGCCACACGCCACAACCCTCACCTGCCACACCCACATCAACATACCCACACCACATACCCACACCCACACACACCACACCCCACAACCCTCACCTGCCACACCCACATCAACATACCCACACCACATATCCACACCCACACACCCCACAACCCTCACCCACATCAACATACCCACACCACATACCCACACCCACACATGCCACACCCCACAACACTAACCTGCCACACCCACATCAACATACCAACACCACATACCCACACCCACACATGCCACACCCCACAACCCTCACCTGCCACACCAACATCAACATACCCACACCACATACCCACACCCACACACACCACACCCCACAACCAACACAACCACACCAACATACCCACATCCACACACATTAGTGGGTACACATGCACCTACACAGCCACACTGCCACGCCCACACACCGACACGCTTACACTCACCCACACCCCCACACCCACCGTGCTGCTCACTCTGAGCGTGCTAAGCAGCTCTAAGATTAAGACTCATACCTGCTCACTTCAACATCCTGCACTGCTCTGCACGCACTGGACAGCTGGCATTTACACCTCTCCCTAGATACAGAGAGGAGTGCAGTGAGTGGCGTCAAGGTTCACTGAAGCCAGCTCCTACCCATGACACCTGAATAGGAATCCTACCGGCAAACTTCCATAACCCACGTTCTCTCCAGCTCCACCCCATGAACAAAACATACAACCCACCAAAAACAGAAAACAGAAAACAGAACACCAAAAATAGAACCCAGAAAACAGAACCCAGAAAACAGAACACAACGAAAAAGAAACAAATGCGGATGAGGAGAAAGAAATCCAAACAATAACAGCAATGAAAAGGATCAGTCACGTGACCTGTACATGGGAGTGCTCTGACTATGTGCACACGCTTGTGTGTCTGTGTGTCTGTGTATGCATGGAGTGTGGTGACCACCTTCTCTCCTCACCACTCGGAGGATACTTGGCCCTCAGGAGGAGAAGGTCAGAATACTAACTAAGTAGTCATCACGGCCAACCGGAAACCAGCTTCAGCGCGCCGCACCGATCGATCACCGCCTCCAGGTACTGTCTTTCACGCTCTAAATAAATATATATATATATATATGCATTTATATATATGTATACAGGGTCCGTACACATGTGAAGATATGGAATTCAAGGCTATTTCAAGGCTGTTTTCGATAGGAATTCAAGACTATTTTCATTTGGATTTCAGGGAAAAAAACCAACGATGGCGAATGGTGATTACAGAATAATTTAGATCAGTGGGGATCGTTTAATGAAATGCAAGGCTTTCCAAGATTAATTATCCAAAATAGGTTACATTCAAGGCTTTTCAAGGCCTTGAAATGGGGCAAATGAAGTTGAAGACTTTTAAAGACTTTTGCAGACTTTGTAGGCAAAGTATGGACCCTGCATGTATAAATTCCACTACAGTTATACAAGGGCAAGAGAATACAGAGGTTGGGCTCAGTCCTATTTATTAGTTATCTGGCAAAGAAACTACACGCCTTGCTTATACCAAAGTAAAAATAACGACCAAAGTGCAAGAACACAGGTAGGATTTAGTTACGTATGCTCCCGTAGATGGCGCCCCAGTCGCGCGCTCCTCACCCTATGCCACAGGGTTGAAATATATATAAATTATTATATTATATATAAATTATAATATATAAAGTATAGATAATCGAACCAATATGGTTAATCCCTCCATTAATTTATATTACTAGGATCAATTATACTTCATATAATTATAGGTTTGTTGGTTATTGGATGGAGTTTTACCTCCTGGCAACATCTAACGTCATATCAAGACGGGTACCGACTTGTAACAGTGCACACTCATGGTGACTTAATAGTGCTGCCTCACTGGGAAACCAGGCTGCCAGCACCATGAGTTAATATCCCACTCAGTCACATTATCCTGACATTGAACCAACCAGTCCTTGCCCTATCCTAATAATGCAGAGTGCTTGGCTAGGAAGTGACCAGTATCAATTTTTAAGTCATTGGTTAAACTCGACCAGAGTTTTAACCCCATGGGTTCGAATCCCACGATCTACCAAAACGGTAGACGGACGCTAAACTCATTCGGCCATCCTGTCTGGTCTTATAAGTTATATATAAAAAAAAATTCCTCTGAGCGAGTGGAGGATAGGCCCCGCGCACCTGCACCCCTTGCACCACCTGACCACATACCTCATTCTGATATAGATTATTCTAGACACTTCTCCAGACACTCTGGAAGGAGACACACTTCTTGATGGACTCTTGAAGGCAACACACTCTTCTGTTGGCCAGGAACCCAGACATTCTGTCTGAGGCTCCAATTTCAATATACAAACTGAGATGTGTGCAACAACCATGGGATGCTGGTTCAATGGGCTGTAGGCACTGATTTATATAAATACTAAAGAAAGTAATGAAGCTCTGTGTGGACAGAAGGTAAGGAGTCAGGGTGGTAGATCGCTACTAGGTGAACAGGAGTTGATGCCAATAAAGCACAACTTCTTCACTGTCAATCTTGCGTGACTTGTCATACCTTCCTGCCTTATGAGAGATAGCGATCCAGTACATTACAGTAGTCCCAACCAATGCCATATTCACCACCATTTAAGACCCTTTTGTCAGATTTCTTTTGGTGAACAACCAGACAGACATATTTGCTTATATTTATATAGAAGTATATGTGAATATATATCTATATATATATATAATACATATATATATATATATACACTTATCCATAGCTCTCTATATACCTTTGTATATTACCAATTCTGTAATAGTAATGGCTTGCATCCCAATCATGAGGTCTTGGGTTCGAGCCGCAGTTAAGTCAAACCGATGACTTAAAAATTGATACTAATCGTGTCGCTTCCTAGCCAACTGTTTGCCATTATTAGAATAGGGCAAGGATTGGCTGGCTCAGTGTCAGGATAATCTGACTGAGTAGGATATCATGTCATGCTAAAGTCGCCACGAATGCACACTGTCACAAGTCGGAACTCGTCCTGATATGACCTTAGATGTTGGCAGGACGTAAAACTCCCAACAACACAATCATACACAAATAGAGAAGGTAATTTAATGGGAAATTAAACGCATACAAAAAAGTCCTGCTACACTAACTGAAATTCTAAGAATGTGGTGTTGGTGAAACGGTCCCAGCTGCTTAGTCGCGTCACACTGCGCATTTCTTGGTCACGTTGTTAACTAGCGGTATTTTACATGCTAGACTCTTTATAAGAAATAGAACCCAAACTTCTGTGTGTGTAGGCCGGAAAGCACTAATGTATGATATTACTCAAGCGATGATCCACTTACTATATCTGCTTACTATATCAGTTCCAAGAAATATCAACCGAACAGAAATTAAGTGTGGTAAAGTCTAGTAGGGAGGGGTGGCTGGCTCCTCCTGCTGTGCTGTCTTCATGTCATCTTCCTGCTACACAGTTGCTGGGAGTCTCCTCAGTCAGAGACAGTAACATGGCATTTCATTGGCTGAACTCCTCCAGCCAGTGGTGGGGGGAGGCAGGGGGGGAGTGGGTGGAACCCCACCACTCGCACCAGCCCCCTCCGCCCCCATCTGGGTAAAGGGGTGGGGGGGCCAACCCACGCACACCAAGTCAGATGCATATTTTTCAATCAAGTTCAGCAAACACACTTATATGGGAGTATCAACCCTGTTTATCTTTAGATAACACCTGTGGTCACGAGTCCCTTAGATTGGGACAACTCCAAAATAGTAGGAGTTTCTACATGCCTTACTTTTAGAATTACATATTTGATCATCTTTAGTTCAGCAAACTGCCACCAGGTGGGGCAGGGAGGGCTCACCACACACACACACATAGACACACTCCACCTCCCACCTCCAGCCTGCCACCTGGCTTTGGCAGGTCCTGCAAACACTCACACACACAGCCACAGCCCCCATGCATTGTTACCTGTGTGCTAACACTCCATCAGATACCATCATCTGTAAATCATACCATAACAGGCACACAGACCTTAATTCTTGTCTTAATTATTATACTCATTCTGTGGCATTCCTCACATACTATTTGTCTGGGTGAAGAAACCACAGTCTGGAGCAACTGTATTTGCTGGCCTTAGTTTCAGCATTTACCTCCTTTCATACAATATATAATACCAACAGCCTTCAATTCAGTAATACATGTAAATATACCAATACAGTAATACTTTTCCAGAGTTCTTATCTCCAGTGGTTATATTTGATGTCGAACCTTAGAACAATCTGATATTAATTATCACTTCACTTAAAATACATAATCTACCATGGTTTCACAACTTGGTTTGAATATTATGCATATGTATTTACCAACATGATAGAATGAATTAGGTATTATTAGGGAGGTTTTATAGTGGTACTTATATAATTGGAATATTATTATAATGACCTTATAGAAATAACTGGATGATTTAAATATGATTAAAACAGTTTTCTTAATGCTTCACATATGAGTTTTATGAAAAGGAGATATTTTAGAATTTATTTAAACTATTATTTATTTATGAACCAGACCTAAAAAGTCGGAATATTTTACAACGTGATGCGGCATTGTCAAGGTCATATGCAAAGTTCACTCTCAAAGCCCCGAAAATACCAATTCAAAAATTGAATTCAACTTTAAAAAATGTAACTGAATTAGTGACATCACCTGGTAGTAGTTTCTTCTGTTGCTGCGCATGGCGCCATCTACAACTTACTATTGTCAATGACACTAAAGGATGCCGGGAACCAAACCGATGATGTGGATAAAGCCGACAGACAGCCCGAGCCCCATTAATGTGTTGAGTGCATCTCGATGACATCCAGAAGCCATGCAAAGCAGCCCCGCGTCTCACAAATTCAACATTTCTCATGAGGGAATTAGTAGGGAGCAAAGAACCAAAATATATGAATGAAGAAAATATACATTTTGAATGTTTGACTGCAATGTTTGTCTCAGTTCTTTAATTGGTGTTTACGGGGATTTACGCCTGAACTCCTTATATTTAATCCATTTGCTAGTCGTCTGGCTTGTTACCAGGCTACACACAGCCATTTGCTAGTCGTCTGGCTTGTTACCAGGCTACACACAGCCATTTGCTAGTCGTCTGGCTTGTTAGCAGGCTACACACAGCCATTTGCTAGTCGTCTGTCTTGTTACCAGGCTACATACAGCCATTTGCTAGTCGTCTGGCTTGTTACCAGGCTACACACAGCCATTTGCTAGTCGTCTGGCTTGTTACCAGGCTTTTGTCCAAGTGCCATAGCACTGGTCTTCCGACCGTAAGTGTTACATGTAAATAGGTATTGACATTTTTTTAAACATTGTTTATATACTAAATTGAAGTGTGAAGTAAATTCTGAAATCAAAGTGTAAACAATGCAATAAGTAATGAGTATGAGGTACATCAAATCATTTTACATTTACATGTAAGATTTTAGTTGTTGGCTTAGGATTTCCAATTCAATATATACCTTTAATTACTTAGTCTTAGTACAATGTGATCGGGTACTCTTTTATTTATTATGTTGTTCTATATATATATATATATATATATATATATATATATATATATATATACACACATATATATGTATATATATTATTTTTGTTGGTCCATTAGTTGTTTAAGCAGGGGAAATTTCAGTCATAGACGACTGGTCTTCCTCATTCCACTGCTGGTCGATAGAAAGCCCGAGCCTACACTTTTACCGACCCAAGGGATTTTTAACCTCCCACACCACATAGACATGGTATGAGAGCAACCGGCCTTTGATGACGCTGTAAGTTATACACAGCGGTGGAAATCCAAATTGGCAGAGCTGGGGGCACGGGGAATCGAACCGCCGACCCTCAGATTAGGAGTCTGACCTAGAAAAAAGTCAGACACTCTAACCACTCCGCCACAGAGAATGCCATACATAACTATTTCTACATGATAGAAAGAAAGACAAACAAGAAGAGTGGGATGGAAACCTTTGATCTCTGGCAACAGTTAACTAAGTGAACCTTGCTGAATAAAATCCATTTGCAAGAGTGGGACAGGCGTGAGGTGAGTGTCAGCGAGGAAGACCCAACTAGGTGGCACCACCAAGCGAGTCAGAAGGCCTGAACTGTAGATGACTAGTATCAGCTATGAAAGAGTGAAACAGTAGAAGACTGGTAGAGTGTCAGTTAGGATGAACTGTGGAAAGCATTAATTGATAACCGCCTTCTGGATAATTATATTATATATAATCTATTATATACATATAAATGCTCAGAGAATTATTTAATTATTTATTACTCGATACAACTGGAGTTAATATTAGTGAACCCCCGTCGTCCAGCTGCTTTGCTGCGGACCTACCGGGCCCAGCGGCATTCAACACTTCTCGAGCTATTTGAATTGTCAGTTGCCTCTCGTTCTTTGCTCGGAGTCGAATAAACAAACCAACCCAATCTGCTGGTCTCCTTGTCATTTTGTTGGGGAGTCTTATACTCATATAATTGCTTGTACAACATATATCCTCTGATGCGACTGACACTTGTCAACATCCGGTGGAGGTGAGGCGATCTGAAGGTGATACCACCAGTACAGTGTTGGGTCTTATGGAGTATAACAATATAATATCAATTTCCTTGAATATCTTGATACTAGCATATACACATCACATATATTCTTCTTCTATTCTTGGTTGTCCATCGGTGGCGATGATGAAAGGAACTCATTATTTGTTGTGAACTTGTCAATGACTGATGAGTCCAACTTGTGCTCGGAATGTGCGGTGGCACATTCAACATGCGTGTGTAGCTGCTGTCAGAAGGTTGGATAAATACCAGAAAGGAGAGTCTGTTGGTACAATCTGTATTGTTGATGTATTTCAGTATGCTAATTGGTAGGCTTTACGATAGGAAAATGTGTTATCACGTATATCCAGGGAACCTGTAATAACTGGAAATAAATATTTATATTAATAGAAAGAGGCAAATTTGCTGCACCAATTAAATGACTATCAGCCACATTTGGTGTTTCACTTAAGATTAATTAAGGATTAAATTTACCTTAAAATAGAAGGATGTTTATGTCATACATCTCATATTAGGGTGGTTTTGTTCAACTGGAAATAATGTTCATATCATTAAAGAAAGCATCTGCTGGTTTTATATTTATGTCTTCATTGAGAAGTTCTGGTGATTGTGTCCTAGCAAAATATGCCTTATATATAGTCGAGTGAGTGTGTGTGCCTTGTGTGCTGTGTGTATGTCACTGAACCCCTGGTCAGTACTTCCGGACCAGACCGGACTGGAGAGCATGCTCCTCCCCCCCACCCCCCCAGCACATATTGTAATTAAATAAAATACCACTTCCTACATGTCCTAATTAGTAACCATGGTAACCCCCACCCACCCTTGTTTGCAAGCAGCAGGTCTCCTCTATTGCTCACCAGTGCACCCCACACTGTCCACTCTGTGTGTGTGGGGTGGGGGGGGGGTGGCTGTCGTTGGGAGGGGATGATGGGCAAGGGGCATGTGCTCGGGTACGGGAGGTCTGACCGACCTTCAGTCAGGGAGATACCAACACACCATAACATCTGCAAATGTTTTCTTTAATAATATAAATATAATTTGCCAGTTTAACAATATCATCATGATATAAGGTGTAATACATAACAATCCTTCACGTTTAATGTTAATTCAATCCTTAATTACTCTTAAATGAAACAGCAAATGTGGCAGAGAGTAATCTAATTGGTACAACATATTTCGATTCTGGTCACACGCTTAGATGCAACCAAGTTCATCCAGCTGGTAAGAGCAGAGAGCGTGTATATAAACAGATGAGAGGGACAACTCTCATACTAGACCGTGTAACAGCTGCCGACTGTGGCGCTCCAAGTGGTGGTTGTTGAACAGTTTACGCATATGGGCAAACTCAAGGCATTGTCAATGGCAGTGAGCAATCTTCATACAGAAAACGTTAAATATCTCTAAAACCACAACACCTAGAAACAAACTGATTGGAATACACATAGAAAACATGTTTACCAAAAAGATTATATTAAATTGATACGGTTAGGGTTCTGGATTTCTATTAAATTTGAATAAATCTGACGTTTTGCACTGCGCGTACCGGCATACTCAATGCATTGTCAATGGCAGTGAGCAATCTTCAGAGACAAAAAGTTAAATATCTCTAAAACTACAACACCTAGAAACAAACTGATTGGAATACACATAGAAAACATGTTTACCAAAAACATTATATTAAATTGATATGGTTAGGGTTCTGGATTTCTATTAATTTGGAATAAAACTGACGTTTTTCACTACGCGTACGGCAAACTCAATGCATTGTCAATGGCGGTGAGCAATCTTCATACAGAAAAAGTGAAATATCTCTAAAACCACACCATCTAGAAACAAATCGCTTTGTACACATATAGAAAACATACTCAACGAATAGATTATATTAAATTTATAAGGTTAGGGTTCTGGATTTCTATTAATTTTGAATAAAACAAATGTTTTGCACTGCACATACCGTCAAACTCAAAACTTGTTCAACAATAACCGCCAGGAGCACCACTGTAGCCTATGTTACCGATTTTTGCGGGAGTTGTCCCTCTCATCTGTTTATATACACGCTCTCTGGTAAGAGTCATCTGCCCCCCCCCCCCCCCCCCACACACACACAGCCACACCCACCCCTGTGAGTGGGCAAGTGTGTGGCAGGGGGGAGGGGGGGGGGGGTCTGAGGTGCATATCTGATGTCCGGGTGGAGGGGTGTGTGTATGGTAGGGAAGCTAGAAGCTGGTGTCAGTTTCAGTGTGTGTGTCTGGGGGGGGGGGAGGTCTAATGGAATCAGATGTCTTGGCATTCGATTCATTGTTGTTTCTACCCTTTCCCTCAGCTTTGATGATATTTATGTTTGCATTGGTTATGTGCCCTTACTCTAGCACCACCGCTATCCTCATCCTCACCCCTACGCATACACAGCAGGAAGACCAGCCATACCAAAAAGGTTCTGTGTAAGTGTAAGGGGTGGGTTGTGGGGAAGTCTCCCTCTATCGATCGCTTTAGTTGGGTCCCAAACGATGACCCATACCATTCCATTGTAATGATAAAAACCGACCACCTCTCTAATTGGACCATTTAAATTCGGTCCCATGGTGGGTCAATTTAGAGAGGTGTTACTGTTTATACATACATTCATACATCTATACATTTATACATTTATACATCTATACATTTATACATATATATATATATATATATATATGCACATATATATATTCATATATATGCAGGGATCGGAGGCCCGTGAAGCTGTGCTGCCCCCCCCCCCCCCCCCCCCCCCCCCCGTTGCAACAGGGTGAAGTGGGTCGGGGGCAGGGGGCAGTTGGGGGTGGGTTGGACACAGCAGACCCCACTCGCTCACCTCCAAACAGACTATCAAAACTCTCACCGGACTAACCCCCCCCCCCCCCCCCAAACACTCGGGGCCAACAGTCAATCAGAGCCCATGTTACTGCCCTCTCCCCCACTCCTGACCGTGCTCCCCCCCTCCTGCCCCCCCCCCCCCCCCCCTTCACCACCGTTATGGCAGGGGGGGGGACGGGGGACGGGGTGACAGCGCAGCTTCGCGGCCAACCAATCCATATATGTACATATGTATGTATATGTACATGTATATATGCATACATGTATATAATTATGCACATATATATATGTAGATATACATGTACATATATATGTAATAATTCTTACATATGCTAACAGGTAAATATAGAGAATGATAGCGACAAGTAGGCGATTTGAGTTGGCAGTAAAGACTCTCACTCCTTTATTAACAAAACAACTTCCCAGCGAGTATCGTGCGGAAGCCCCTGGGTGGGGAATGAAGTATGCCGGTACTCACCCCACCCAGGAAGGTGGGGGGGGGGGGGGTTGTAGCAAGACACGACAGAGATTATTCCACGCGATAACAGTCTTATCACTATCCATATATATGTAGGTATATATATATGTAGGTATATATATGTGTAGGTATATATATGTGTAGGTATATATATATGTGTAGGTATATATATATGTAGGTATATATATGTAGGTATATATATATGTAGGTATATATATATATGTAGGTATATATATGTGTAGGTATATATATGTGTAGGTATATATATATGTAGGTATATATATATATATGTAGGTATATATATGTGTAGGTATATATATATGTGTAGGTATATATATATATATGTAGGTATATATATGTGTAGGTATATATATATGTGTAGGTATATATATGTGTATGGATACATATGTACTTATCTACAAACTTCCAAGGGAGTGGAGTGTCAAGCCCCGTGCAGGGGGTGGAGCGGTGCATGCCGCCAGATAGGTTCTGGGAGTGTGAATCAGATACCCACTCCATACAGTCAGAGCCCCCCCCCCCCCCCCATACACACAAACACACACACAACTACCAAAAATGGACCTTGCAGTCAAACATTCAAAAGTTTATATTTTTTACATTCCTATTCTTTTCTCCAATGCTCCCTAGCCATTTCTTCACAACCAATGTGGAATTAGAGGGAATTAGAATCGCCTTTAGGTAATATTTTTTAGTTTTCAGTCAATATTTGGATTGGCGCTTACGGGGATTTGCGGCTGATCTATTCATATATATATATATATATATATATGTGAGATATAAGAATTATATATATATAAATTGGCGGCACTGCCTTTTTTATTGCGCATTTATTTATTTATATTATTATTCCACATTTACATATGCCATTTGCGCCGGGCCTATTGCCACCGCTGTCACTTCCGGTCCCAATTACCCACCAAATCGCCATTCCCTACGAGATTTTACCTTTATGTACGAGGTAGGGCGTTTTTGCTTGGCCATAGCCCGAGAAAATAAAATGAGGGCTTCCACCACACTCTCATGTGTTTGTCTCATGGATTGATGGACTTTATAGCTAGATTAATTTATATATATATATATATATTTATTTACTCCCCAGGTGTGTAGGGCCCAACTCTTTATCCCAACCCTCCTCTCCTTCTCACCTCCATGCATCCCTACACCTCCCTACCTACCTCCCTACCTGTGGCACCATTACCTGTGTACAATTACACCTGTGCGAATGCGCGCTAAAACATATAGGCGTGCGCAGTTGTGAACCGCCCATCGCCAGCAGGTGGCGCCACCGGACACCCCCGAGAGTTCACAATAACAACGAGTTGTTCGGGAGTTGCTCGGGGGACCCAGCTGCTCTCGAAGCATAAACGTGATTTAATTAAAAATATATATATATATATACAAGGAGAAAGATTTTAAACAAAAAGAACCCCCCTCCCCAAGCAACCCTGCAAACCTTACAGAACTTTGATTGTGTACTCGAAGTTTGCAAGTAATATGACTCACATGTCCTCCTAAACAGTAGAAACCTGTTTAGGAGGACATGTGAGTTGGGGTTTTATGACCAAGCAACATATGATGTCAATTCTATGCCTTGCAGTCTCCGGACTTGTGACTGCCTGTAATTATTGATTGTAGGGGGTTTTATGACCTAGTAATGTTGATGCCATTGGTAAGTCGTGTAGGCTAAGCCAACTTGTGACTGTCTGCATTCATTGTGACAGCTTTATAGTGCTGCCATTGCCATTGGCATGCCGTTTGAAGTGGTACTGTGGCGTGATAACCAATTGAGTTGCATTTCTCCGTGACACTGAGTTGACCAGTCTTGGCGCGATAGCTGGTAACAACGGAGAAAAGCGATATTGAAACATGATGGAATAAAATACTATAAAATATAATATATGTTGACATACACAAAAATACACTAATCGGTGAAAGTCCTTATTTTCATTGATTAGTGATGGCTTAATGTCGTGTTGATAGAAAAGACCATATTCACAGTGAAAAGTTATCAGAACTTATTTTGCTGTTTAGACTGTCTGAACAAAACAGTAAAGTAAAGCTTGTTATATTTAATGACGCCTGTAGAGCTTATTGATTTTTATCATCGGCTATTGGACGTCAAACATATTGTCATTCTGACATATTTATTTTGGAGGAAACCGACGGCCGCCACTCTTTCCGAGAAGCAGCATGGGGTCTTTTATATGCACTTTCCCACAGACAGGATATCACATACCACAGCGTTTGATGAACCAGTTCTTGACCACTGGTTGGAACAGAAAATAGCGGAATCAGATACCGGATCAACTGAGATGGATCGATCCGGGCACTGACAGCTTCACAGGTGGACACTACAACCTGAGCTAGGTCCGGCTCCAGGCTGTCTGAATAAATGCATCCATCGCATTAAAATGCTAACTCAACAAACATTATGGCCCTGTCACACTACGACGCTTCTCGCCGGCGACCCATCAACGTGTGGTGTTTTTGGGCGATGTTTGGTGAAATATCGAGAAGCGCTGGTGGCGCGTTATGGGCGCGTCGGTACACTATCTTGGACGTTCACGGTCGGCGGAGAACGTCGGCGCGCGTTATTGGTCGCTGAGCGTTTTGAACATGTCAAAAACTTCCAGCGACCGGCAACGTGCGGGAGTAAATGAGTAAGAACGCTAGGAGGACGTTAGTGGTGCGTCAAAACGCGCCCACGACACGTTACAAGAACGCTGGCAGGACGTTGGGGAACGTCCATATTGTGTTGATATTTTTTGCAACGGTTGGTTGGATTTGGTCAGCGCGTCCATAGCGTTCGCTGGACGTGTGCGTAACGGGTAGCGGGCGGGCTGTGCGCGTTTGTCTAGCGTTTCATGATAGTTTGGACGTTGGGGAGACGTGTACGGCGCGCCGATAATGTTCCCCAGCGTGTTGCTGGCGTTGTTCTAGCGTGTTGCTAGCGTGTTGTCAGTGTGTAGCGGACACGTAGCGGATGGGTGGTGACGTCACACACGTCCGCTTGTCGCTCACGGAGCGCTGACCGAACGCTGTCGTACCGCTGACGACACGCCGCGCACGCCATCCAGTCGCGGCGGCAAAACGAGACATCGCAATTGTTTTTGTTTTTCCCACGCGTCGACAAGCGTTGCCCGCGCGCTACCAACACGCTACTGAAACGCTCCGCCAACGTCCAATTTCACCATATTTCCCCTAAATCTTTAACGTTTCTCGACGCGCAAGATAGTACTTTCAACGCTGACGGGTCGCCGAGAGAAGCGTCGTAGTGTGACAGGCCCATTACACAGTTTTAGAAATTGCCAAAAATGCATCACGTGATGGCAACACTGCTCTCCTTCCATTTATGCAGATACAATATATATATATTTGTTATATAAAAGTTGCATCGTCCAATGGTTTTCAGTTTCTCTCATTTTCTGAGATAAATACATTAGGTTCATGTCTATAACCTACCCTACCAGGGGCGTAGCTAGGCCTTTAACGATGTGTACTCCTATTTTCGGCAAGGGGCTTAGGGGATCGCGTAAGCTGAAGCTGGTGGATTTTTACACATTTTAGACTTGAGTTTTCGACACTCCGGACTACTACATACGTTCTCTCTCTCTCTCTCTTTCTCTCTCTCTCTATCTCTCTCTTTATTATTTTTTAATTGTGTTGTTGTTGATAACACGATGTGGACGTTTTGGCGTATGCACGTCTGCCTAGCTACGCCCCTGCCTACTTGAAAGAACTTGTATTTTATATCGCTAACTTTGGAGTTATTTGAAGTGAAAACATGGCAAGCATGCCAAAACTCTGAAACTATAGGCTTCAGCAATAACAGCTTCTATCATATTCAATTGACTCAGTATGCCATTCTATGTGGCAACAAATGCTTAGTAAGTGCAGTACTATCTAAGTTAGATATGTAGGTTAAAATCTAGATAATTGTTTTGGTTTTGAAAATTTGGTGTTTTTATCGGGCTATGCACCTTTAATTATTTGATGTTTTATAGTGGTTTATTTCATCACCTTTAATTCCCATGGCGGTTTATTCTATCTGCGTATCACTTGAACATCCCAAACTAGGCCCCGGTCCTAAAGCACATATGAAGTTGGTTAACAACCGCTGCAGTCCACCTAACCTTACTAACTGTTAATTCACAGTCACCCAACCTTACTAACTGTTAATTGACAGTCCACTCAACCTTACTAACTGTTAATTCACAGTCCACTCAACCTTATTAACTGTTAATTCACAGTCCACCCAACCTTACTAACTGTTAATTCACAGTCCACCCAACCTTACTAACTGTTAATTCACAGTCACCCAACCTTACTAACTGTTAATTGACAGTCCACTCAACCTTACTAACTGTTGATGCGCGAGAGGGAAGAAAAGAAGGCGGGGGTGGAAGAAAGGCGCGTTTATTACACGCCTCAGCGGAACATGTTAGATACATACAAAATGACAGCGAAACCATGTTTAGGTACATACAAAATGACATATATGCACAATGGTAATAAAGGTTTAGATATAAACATAAAGGTAAATGCAGTGGTAAATAATGTCAATGTAAAGAGCTCCCAAGAGAGACATAGAGGCTCATACGGAGCAAGTCAGTGGAGTGAGGGGGTGCCGAGGAGCCCTCCACCCTCGGGAGTGAGTAAGTTAGATGAGAGTTGGGTGGGTGGGTGGAGGAAAATGAAGAACAGCGGAAGACGGCAGGAAGGTGAATGCCAGAGGAGAGCGGCGGGCGGCCTTATAAGGGAAGAGGGAGGGGCGACAGGCGGTGAGGTGCGAATGCTGACGGCCCGGGGGAGGGTGAGATGTGGCGAGCAGCGGGCGTCGGGTGAGGCGTGAGCGCCAGAACAAAGGAAGTGGCAGAGAGCAGGGGGGCGGCGAGCCGGGGCTCGGCCGAGGTGAGGAGGCAGCGCCACAGCGGCGGGGGAGGGTCTCTCCCTTCCCTCGCATCAAACGTAATGCTACGCATTACGACCGATGCGCGAGAAGGAAGAAAAGAAGGCGGGGGTGGAAGAAAGGCGCGTTTATTACACGCCTCAGCGGAACATGTTAGATACATACAAAATGACAGCGAAACCATGTTTAGGTACATACAAAATGACATATATGCACAATGGTAATAAAGGTAGATAAACATAAAGGTAAATGCAGTGGTAAATAATGTCAATGTAAAGAGCTCCCAAGAGAGACATAGAGGCTCATACGGAGCAAGTCAGTGGAGTGAGGGGGTGCCGAGGAGCCCTCCACCAAATAATAGGAGAGGGCTCGAGGCGCACCCGAGGCGGGGGCACGGGGCGCCCGAGGTGGGGGCCGGAGATCTGGGTGAGAGGAGGGTCGTGAGGGCAGTGCCGTGAGGTCGGCGGCTGGGCTGTCTGGGGAGGGTCCCCCGTGAGGCTGGGCTGTGTGGTGTGAGGTGCGAGGTGGGGGTTCCGTGTGTGGACGGGGGTGTCCGGAGAGTAGGTCGACAAGGGGCGGGCGGCCAAAAAAATAGAGGAGGCTGCCCCTTGGAGGGAGCGGGTGAGGAGGTCGGCCGGCGAAGTCCTCAGGGCTGGGTGGGACGGGGGTCGGGGTCGGGTCGGGCGGGTTGATGACGGTGGTGTCGTGGTCGGCGGCTGTACCATCGGAGGAGGGTTCTCCGTGAGGCTGGGCTGGGCTGTGGTCTGAGGGTTCCTCCTGAGGCTGGGCTGGGCTGTGGCCTGAGGGTTCCTGGTGAAACTGGGCTGGGCTGTGGTCCGTGATGGGCGACTGGCGCTGGGCGGCGATGAGAGCCTTACTGAGGGGGCGCTGGGGCCCGACAGGGAGGTGGTTGCCGATGAGGTCGGCAGTGCCGAGGCGGCGGTCAGGCCGCGCCTCGGGCAAGCTGGGCTGGGCTGGGCTGTGGTCTGAGGGTTCCTTGCGAGGCTGGGCTGGGCTGTGGTCGGTGGGGCGACTGGCGCTGGGAGCCTTACTGAGGGGGCGCTGGGGCCCGACTGGGAGGTGGTTGCCGATGAGGTCGGCCGTGCCGAGGCGGCGGTCAGGCCGCGCCTCGGGCAAGCTGGGCTGGGCTGGGCTGTGGTCTGAGGGTTCCTCGTGAGGCTGGGCAGGGCTGTGGTCCGTGATGGGCGACTGGCGCTGGGCGGCGATGGGAGCCTTACTGAGGGGCGCTGGGGCCCGACTGGGAGGTGGTTGCCGATGAGGTCGGCAGTGCCGAGGCGGCGGTCAGGCCGCGCCTCGGGCAAACTGGGCTGGGCTGGGCTGTGGTCTGAGGTGTTGTCTGGCAGAGGGTTCCTCGTGAGGCTGGGCTGGGCTGGGTTGTGGTCTGAGGAGTGAGGTCCGAGGTGATAACCCCCGGCTGTGACTGGGCGGCGCTGCGATCGGTGGTCTCTGGGAGGTTGTCGGTGGAGGTCGCGGGGCTGTCGGCAGTGGTGAAGGTGAGGCGCCGGAAAGGGGCCCCCGGGCCGGCCGGGGGGAGGCCGGCGGATCAAAAATCCGCCGAGGCGGCCGGGGTCTGTGCTCCCCGGGGCGGTGCTTGAGGTGGCGGCGGGGGGTGCGCTCCCCCGGCGAGGTGTGCCCGAGGTGACGGGATGTGCAGTGTGCTGTGCGCCGTCTGATGGCGAGGGGCCGTGATCTGTAGGCTGGGGGCCTCGGCGCCCGAGGGCTGGTCCCGAGGTGCCCGGGGGGAAACCGGGGCAAAGCGCGGCGAGGCGCGTCGCGGCGAGCCCGAGGAGGGGGCCGGGGCGGCCGCGGCGGTGGTCCGGGCTCCCTTCCGCGGTGGCGGAGGTGGCGGGGGAGGGCGCGCCCCCCCGGGGACGTGTGCCCGAGGTGCTGGGATGGGCGGTGTGGTCCCTTCCCTCGCATCAAACGTAATGCTACGCATTACGACCAATTCACAGTCCACTCAACCTTACTAACTGTTAATTCACAGTCAACGCAACCTTACTACCTGTTAATTCACAGTCACCCAACCTTACTAACTGTTAATTCACAGTCCACGCAACCTTATTAACTGTTAATTCACAGTCCACCCAACCTTACTAACTGTTAATTCACAGTCACCCAACCTTACTAACTGTTAATTCACAGTCACCCAACCTTACTAACTGTTAATTGACAGTCCACTCAACCTTACTAACTGTTAATTCACAGTCCACCCAACCTTACTAACTGTTAATTCACAGTCCACCCAACCTTACTAACTGTTAATTCACAGTCACCCAACCTTACTAACTGTTAATTGACAGTCCACTCAACCTTACTACCTGTTAATTCACAGTCCACCCAACCTTACTAACTGTTAATTCACAGTCCACCCAACCTTACTAACTGTTAATTCACAGTCCACTCAACCACTAACTGTTAATTCACAGTCCACCCAACCTTACTAACTGTTAATTCACAGTCCACCCAACCTTACTAACTGTTAATTCACAGTCCACCCAACCTAAATTAACTGTAATTCACATCCACCCAACCTTACTAACTGTTAATTCACAGTCCACCCAACCTTACTAACTGTTAATTCACAGTCCACCCAACCTTACTAACTGTTAATTCACAGCCCACCTAACCTTACTAACTGTTAATTCACAGTCCATCCAGCCATATTAACTGTTAATTCACAGTCCACCCAACCTTACTAACTGTTAATTCACAGTACATCCAACCTTACTAACTGTTAATTCACAGTCCACCCAACCTTACTAACTGTTAATTCACAGTCAACTCAACCTTATTAACTGTTAATTCACAGTCCACCCAACCTTACTAACTGTTAATTCACAGTCCACTCAACCTTACTAACTGTTAATTCACAGTCCACTCAACCTTACTAACTGTTAGTTCACAGTCCACTCAACCTTATTAACTGTTAATTCACAGTCCACCCAACCTTACTAACCCTTAATTCACAGTCCACTCAACCGTATTAAGTGTTAATTCACAGTCCACCCAACCTTACTAACTGTTAATTCACAGTCAACTCAACCTTACTAACTGTTAACTCACAGTCCACCCAACCTTACTAACTGTTAATTCACAGTCAACTCAACCTTATTAACTGTTACTTCACCGTCCACTCAACCTTACTAACTGTTAATTCACAGTCCACCCAACCTTACTAACTGTTAATTCACAGTCCACCCAACCTTACTAACTGTTAATTCACAGTCCACCCAACCTTACTACCTGTTAATTCACAGTCCACTCAACCTTACTAACTGTTAATTCACAGTCAACTCAACCTTACTAACTGTTAATTCACAGTCCACTCAACCTTACTAACTGTTAATTCACAGTCCACCCAACCTTACTAACTGTTAATTCACAGTCCACCCAACCTTACTAACTGTTAATTCACAGTCCACCCAACCTTACTAACTGTTAATTCACAGTCCACCCAACCTTACTAACTGTTAATTCACAGTCCACCCAACCTTATTAACTGTTAATTCACAGTCCACCCAACCTTACTACTGTTAATTCACAGTCCACCCAACCTTACTACCTGTTAATTCACAGTCCACCCAACCTTACTAACTGTTAATTCACAGTCCACCCAACCTTACTAACTGTTAATTCACAGTCCACCCAACCTTACTAACTGTTAATTCACAGTCCACCCAACCTTACTAACTGTTAATTCACAGTCCACCCAACCTTACTAACTGTTAATTCACAGTCCATCCAACCTTACTAACTGTTAATTCACAGTCCACTCAACCTTACTAACTGTTAATTCACAGTCCACCCAACCTTACTAACTGTTAATGCACAGTCCATCCAACCTTACTAACTGTTAATTCACAGTCCACCAACCTTACTAACTGTTAATTCACAGTCCACCCACCCATATTAACTGTTAATTCACAGTCCACCCAACCGTATTAACTGTTAATTCACAGTGCACCCAACCTTATTAACTGTTAATTCACAGTCCACCCAACCTTACTAACTGTTAATTCACAGTCCACTCAACCTTACTAACTGTTAATTCACAGTCCACCCAACCTTACTAACTGTTAATTCACAGTCCACCCAACCTTACTAACTGTTCATTCACAGTCCACCCAACCTTACTAACTGTTAATTCACAGTCCACCCAACCTTACTACCTGTTAATTCACAGTCCACTCAACCTTACTACCTGTTAATTCACAGTCCACTCAACCTTACTAACTGTTAATTCACAGTCCACCCAACCTTACTAACTGTTAATTCACAGTCCACCCAACCTTATTAACTGTTAATTCACAGTCCACCCAACCTTACTAACTGTTAATTCACAGTCCACCCAACCTTATTAACTGTTAATTCACAGTCCACTCAACCTTACTAACTGTTAATTCACAGTCCACCCAACCTTACTAACTGTTAATTCACAGTCCACCCAACCTTACTAACTGTTCATTCACAGTCCACCCAACCTTACTAACTGTTAATTCACAGTCCACCCAACCTTACTAACTGTTAATTCACAGTCCACTCAACCTTACTAACTGTTAATTCACAGTCCACCCAACCTTATTAACTGTTAATTCACAGTCCACCCAACCTTACTAACTGTTAATTCACAGTCCACCCAACCTTACTAACTGTTAATTCACAGTCCACCCAACCTTACTAACTGTTAATTCACAGTCCACCGAACCTTACTAAATCTTAGTTCACATTTAGAATTGTTAAGGGGGTATAACGTGTTCTGGCACATCTAGGCACTAACTAGGGACAGGGCACAAGTGAAACTAAAGCTGCAAACAAAACAAACAAACAAATTCTGGGAACACGTCCTCATCCACAAGTCTATTACCATCTCACTAGATGGTAATGTCTAAGATATTTAGTTATATGATAGGAAGTTATACCCCCAAAAACCCCACAAAACTAACATAGATACTAACTACTTAAATAAATGCTGGTGAACGTCTTGGATACCAACCCGGAACCGGAACCCGGGCATACACCATAACATTCCTCACAGCTGTCCAGCGTTGAAAACAAGCACCCTTTGTGGGAGCTTACACGCTATGGGCAGAATAAATACCGTATCAAACAAAACACCAACAAACAACAACATAATTATGGGCATAAGATCAAACAATCAACGATTATTTGTTTAGTGGGTTTGTTTATTCTGCTTATAACATTTAAGCACATGCACTTATTTTCACCGTTGTGCAGTAGTCGTCATAATCCATATGGATTTATTTCTGTTTCCATTTTAGTTTTGCTTTCCGATTATATTTCTGTACATAGTTAACATTTGTAATACCTTGTGCCCATGCACTTAGTGTTTCAATCTTGATATACTATGGTATTTTTTGTTGTTTTTGTCACACCTTTGAAGGTTAGGTTTGTGGATAATTTGGATGGGTTTCAGGTACTCCATTTTCTTTGGTGTTGTTTTCCGCTCAGTTTGATTTAGAGACATCTGCCATTATTTCCGATTTGAGCGATATCTTTGAGAATCTGCCTGGACACTAACACCCATTGATTGAACGCATGACCTCTCGCAGGAGAGGGGGACACTGTGCTGCTAGGCCATGCTGCCCGGTAGCATATCCCTTGTAAACACAGTTAGTGTCACACTCCCTGTATGTACAAGTGACCACGCCCTTATCATTAATTCTGTTATCTTATGTCAGGACGAAAATTTGGCGGAGTCCACATCAGACGTCGATCGATCGGCAGGTGTAAATATATTATGGAAATGCTGCTTTGGACTATTTAAACTCACCTTCATGACTAGCGATGCGGCAAACTGACAACACTGATCACAAATATGACATTATTGGATAGCATCAACTTCTAGTATATTCGGTCAAGTTTTTCAGTTCAGTAGTAGTATTAGTTCCCTTTTAAGTGTTAGCAATCACTGCACTGAAAAACTGGTTTCCCAGCCAATACATGCAACAGACAGGTATCTATTGGAAGACAGCGTCAGCAGTGTGTGTTCAATGTGAATTAGTCGGCTAGTTAACAGTACATTTATAGCCGTGTTTACACGGGGAATTGTGAAACGATCTAGACAAGGCGATTTATATGAGGCGTTTTTGAGGTGCGTTTACACGGGCAGAGTTTTAAAAGTGTTTTGGCACCGGGAACCAGCAGCCTGTGGTGCGCCTGTAGCCGGCAAGCACTGCTAGGTGTATAGTTTACACTCGTCAATTCGACTCAGATGAAGCTGCTACGTTAATAGCGCTTGGAATTTAAGGTTAATTTAATTAAATTTCATTATTTGAGTAGGAAATTCTGTTAAATATGATTGCATTCACTAGGTTTCGTCCTAATCGGGCCCTAACACTGCCGGGAACCAGCTGAATCGTTTCATCTATACTACCTCGCGAGGTGGTATAGATGAGGCGTTTCATATGAAGCGATTCAGCCCTAAAACGCCTCAGAGTCGCGTTTACACGGCAAATGTGTGTCGATCTAGGCAAGGCGTTTTATATGTGGCGTTTTAAATCACCCGTGTAAACACGGCTTTAGAGTCAAGATGGCAAACCGAGTGGACATGGTGTGAACTCGACTCCTGACTGCAACATCTGTGGTGAACGATATTGCGTGGAGGATAAGCGATCATGGCTATTCCAGAATAACACACGCCCATATCTGGTAACTCTAAATTAGTAAGGATCATTCCTTCTGAATATTGAGACGCTGGTGTGCAGATTCTATATATCCTTTGGCGAATAGATTACGCCAAGACTTCCGGTACGAACATGGCGGCGAAAAATAATTACGCTGTCCTAAATAAGGAAAGTAATAAGGAAGACGTAGAAAATATGGATATGAAAGAAGTAGTTAATGCAGCAATAAATGCAGTAGTGAATGAATATAATGCCAACCCGCAGAAATAAACCAAACGAGGTAAATGATCTAGCAATATTGTCGATGGGGCTATGATCGGGGAAGTTATGTCTCATGTTGTTGCAGCCATTCAGCCATTAATCATGAACATTCTTTCTGTTGCGGTCACTGCAGCAACCAGGCAAATGGGTCAAATGTGGAAAAGTGTGACTGAAAGCAGACGGTTCGATATGGAGAGAATGGACAAGGCCACAAAAGAGATAAATTCAGTGAAAGTTAATGGACAAGTACACAAGTTTGAGCTTGACAAAATCAAACAATATAGTAGAACTAGAAGAGATAATCTAAGAATCTGTGGCGTTGAAGAAAAGGAAAATGAGAAAACCGCAAAATAGTAAGACAAGTTGCATCGACATTGGTGTACCATTAACAGACGATGATATAAGTGTCAGCCACAGACTCCCTGGTCGACAGGGGAGTGCAAAACCCATAATTGTCAAGTCTGTAAGGCACAATTTGAAGACAAAGATGATGAAAAATAAGCGAAAACTAAAAGATGCGGACAGACGTAATGTGTACATAAACGATGAGCTGACACCTGTGCGAGCTAAGATCACCCAGACTATGAGAAACGCAAGATCTACCAGCAGTGTATGGACGATTGATGGCAGGATATTGTGTACAATGAAAATGCCTGAAAATGATGTGAAGAAAATCATTGAATCGCCAGATGACCTGTTCAAACTTGGGTGGAATGAAGCCAAAATTAAAGATCTGGACTTGTATTATAAATAGTAATGTTTTATCATAGGACCTATAGACCCCTTTCAATGTTTGTAAACATTGTGTATGCGCGCGCAGCTTGGCTGCAGAACGAATGTACACTGCCACTGAGTTTGCTAGTACGCGCAGTGGAAAACGTTTATTTTATTCAAAATTAATCGAAATCCAGAACCCTAACCATATAAATTTAATATAATCTATTCGTTGGATATGTTTTCTATATGTGTTCCAAGCAGTTTGTTTCTAGGTGATGTGGTTTTAGAGATATTTCACTTTTTCTGTATGAAGATTGCTTACCGCCATTGGCAATGCATTGAGTTTGCCGTACACGCAGTGCAAAACGTCAGTTTTATTCAAAATTAATAGAAATCCAGAACTCTAACCGTATCAATTTAATATAATCTTTTTGGTAAACATGTTTTCTATGTGTATTCCAATCGGTTTGTTTCTAGGTGTTGTGGTTTTAGAGATATTTAACTTTTTCTGTATGAAGATTACTCACTGCCATTGACAATGCATTGAGTTTGCCGATACGCGCAGTGCAAAATGTCAGTTTTATTCCAAATTAATAGAAATCCAGAATGCTAACCTCATTAATTTAATATAATCTTTTTGTTAAACATGTTTTCTATGTGTATTCCAATCAGTTTGTTTCTAGGTGGTGTGGTTTTAGAGATATTTAACTTTTTCTGTATGAAGATTGCTCACGGCCATTGATAATGCATTGAGTTTGCCGATACGCGCAGTGCAACACGTCGATTTTATTCAAAATTAATAGAAATGCAGAGCCCTAACCTTATAAATTTAATATAATCTCTTCTTTGAATAGGGTTTATATACATGTTCCAATCGGTTTCTGGCTTGGTGGTGTAGTTTTAGAGATATTTGACCTTTTCTCTACTATTGCAATTATGCACAAGGCAAAATATGTACTAAACAAAAATGCATGCTTAATATTGTATTATTCATTATTTCTGCATTATGTATCGTATTGTTGTGAAGTATGGGGAAATGCATATCAAACAAATATCGAGTGTATTTATTTGCTACAGAAGAAAGCAGTGAGAATTGTTTGCAACATTGGATATCGAGAGCACACTAATAAGCTGTTCTTTGATCTTCATGCATTAAAATTAATAGACTTGGTTAAGATCAAATCTAGTCTGATAATTAACGATGCAAACAAAGGGCTATTGCCAACAAAATCTACAGTCTTTATTCAAAATAAGTTCAGATAGTAGCCATGATACAAGGCAGAGTAACAACCTAAGACAAGTATTTGCAAGAACAACTTTAAAGTCTCAATGTATATCTATACGTGGTATACAAATATGGAATTCACTTGACAATAATATCAAATTTTCAAAAAACATCGATATGTTTCAACGAATGTATAAAAAGAAAATATTTAAGATTTACCAGAGGGAAAACAAAAAGTAGTCTAGTACATAAATATTTGAGATGTAATTTACAGTATTGAGGGTAATGTTGATATGCGTTTAACTTATATTTTTCTATTTATTATTTATATGTTATAAATAATGTATTTGTGTTATTTTGAAATGGGGAAAGCAGTACATAGGTATTGTACTTCTGCTTTCTCCTTTTTCATGTGAACAAAATACTGATGTAAATATCAACTTTACCCGACCTGACTTTATCCGGCATGACTTGACCCGACCTCACTTTACCCAACCTCATTTTATCCGACCTCACTTTACCCGACCTCACTTTACGAGACCTGACTTTACCTGACCTGACATTACCCAACTCGACTTTACACAATTCGACTTGACCCGACTCTACTTCACCCGACTCTCCCAGACCCGACTCTACCCTACCCGACTTTACCCTACCCGACTTTACCATACCTCACTTTACCCTACCTCACTTTACCCGACCTCATTTTATGGTACCTCACTTTACCCGACCTCACTTTACCCGACCTCACTTTAGGTCAGGTCAAGTGAGGTCAGGTCAAGTGAGGTCGGGTAAAGTGAGGTCGGGTAAAATAAGGTCGGGTAAAGTCAAGTTGGGTCAAGTCAGGTCGGGTAAAGTCAAGTCTGGTAAAATCAAGGCTGGTAAAGGCAGGTCTTGTAGATATACACCCATGGCTGACTGGAGGTACCCCTATTGTGATGTGGTTGTTTGGTTATACCACAACAGTAACTAACACAGGGAACCTGGTCCATAACCATTAACGTGTGATTAAGCACTAATATTTAAATGTTGTTTTACACATTAGTTCCTTAACTAAGTATCCTGACACTAATCAGTGAGATCTTAATATAGAATGTAATATATGCGTAATAGATGTCTAGACACATCTGTAATATATACTAATGAGATGTATAATGTTCCACACAGTGAGTGAGACAAAGGAGTATGTAAATGAGATGACATCATGGAATGTTTAGCTGGTGGTTCAGTGAGCCCTGGACGGGAATAAACCATTCAGTATCCAGAAGTCAAAGTGTTCAGACGTTGTACTTTTACATAGAACACTACCTTGCTGTCTGTTCTGCTACACAAAACAAAGCGTTACCTTTTGTATGATTAATACCTTTCGGAACTCGAAATAGCTTAAAACCTTCACCGAAAATACATCGGGCATTAAATATATACATTACAAATGGCGGTAACCATGGCAACATAAAATCGCTACACGCGGTGCCATAGTGACATTCCGTAGAAAGGAGTGTGTGGCTGTGGTGGTGAAGGTAATTAAAAGTGCAACAAAAAAGCAATGACATTAACTCATGTAAAACGCTGCTGTGAATGGCCAAAAGTTGAAGGTCAAGGTTGGTGATGGCCATGGGGCCATACAGCTTGTTGTGGTGGGCAGACCACTGGTATCCATGGGGGCCAGGAATGCTGGATCTCTGTTGGTAGGGCCCAGAATGTTTGTTTCCCATTGGGGGAAAGGGGTTGGGTGATACTCTACAATGAACCCATGTAACCATATAAATAATAAACCAGAGGGCTGGATTCTCTCTTCTTCGGATGCCCGAATGAGTTGTGCGTCCGTCTCTCGTTTTGCTGGGTCGTGGGATTCGAATCCACGGGTTGGAACCCTGGTCGAGTCAAACCAATGACTTAAATTGCTACTTGTAGCTTCCTAGCCAGGCGCTCGGGATTGTTAGCATTGGGCAAGTAGTGGTTGGCTCAGTCTCACGATAATGTGACTGAGTGGGACATCAGTGAGGCAGCACTATTAAGTCGCCATGAGTGTGCACTCTCACAAGTCGGTACCCATCCTGAGATGACCTGAAATGTTCCCAGGAACAAACAAACAGAACGAAGAGACATTAATATTGTTGCTTCTGGGAGTTTTACGCCTTGGCAACATCTAAGGTAATATTAGGATGGGTAGCCATCTAGAGGCATAACAGCGCAGGGCAGGAACACAAATATGCACTGAGTGTTCCAGTATCTAAGTTGGATAAGGAGCTAACGACCAGCTCCTTAATGTGACCACTACCTGTACACTTTCCACATGAATCAACCCACACACTTCCATTCTTACAAACACCTAAATCAGCTACAAAGTAAAAAAACACATTTACCAGACATATGCAAATATAAGTCAACTTCGAGTATAAGTCAGGGGCTATTTTTGGAAGGAAATATCTGGAATTAGGTCTAACCCGACTATAGATCGAGCTTCTTTACTGACAAATTAAACTTCATGCACATGCACAAATATTCAACTAGATAACAACACCACTGGTCACTTAAAAACCTTCAAAGTCAGACTCATAATGAGACTCCTCCAGTAACTGCAGTACCTGTTCATGACTAAGAGCATCACTGTAATATTCATCACGAGCATCAATGTCAATGTCCTCACAGTCATCATCGCTGACTGAATCAGACTCATCTTGCCACAAGATGTCATTCTGGGTGCCACCCATGTTCTCTCGAGGGGTATCGCAAGTAAAAGACGACCTCAGAATAGACTTTTTCTGGGGTAAATTTCCTCGACTGATATTTGAGTATATATGGTAATACAAATAAAGACAGATCAGAAATTGTGGATATATTAGGAAGGTTGAACACAATAAACAAAAAAGACAATAAATTGCGAATAAAATGGTTTCTCATGAATGTAATGAGTTTGCCTTAGTAGGATAGAGAGGGTTAATTATGAGCTATTACCTGAGAGAAGTATGTCTAGAAAAGTGATGTTGAGATGTTGGCGCACCCGTATTATGGGTAATTACAACGGAATCATGGGTAGAGAGAGCTACAGGTGCACCATGGGTGATTAGAACAGCATTGTGGGTAGCTGCTTCTCATTAGTGATACTCGCAGCTTTCCTTCCCGAAATCAACTGACTATTAATTAGCTGCCGGTCTGATACTTAACCCCCCCACCCGCCCCACCCCCACCCTCACCAGTATTGCCAACCTGGAGGCACTGAGAATCCTTGAGGTTTTATGTTACGGGCACTCGCAAACTTGTTACGAGGTTCCCTGGGTGCACGCCCCACCAGCAAATAGAAATAAAGGGCTCTAAAATGGGCTAGTTGAGGGCATTTCGAAGGGCTTTTGTTCTTATCATTGGTGCCTTCGTGTGAAATTTGTGGTTTTTAGGTCAATCTGTGACTCGTTAAGCGACTGATCGGAACCTTCAATGTCTGTGACTTTCATGGGTATTTTGTGAGAGTTTGCGATTCTGCCTCATGTGCGCTTGTCCTACCTGGATTAGCACACAATACTGTTTCCTTCCCTCTTGCCCACCCTTGTACGCAACCCCAGGTGGCACCACTAGGGCTATAAAGGCGTGCAACCCCATGTAAAGTATACGGCTTGAATCTGTGGTTGTCTAGGCAGGCTATAGTGAAATCAATATAGGCAACGAGAAAGGAAGAGTATAAAGTGTGAAAGAAGATAGAGAGTCAAGCCCTCTGGTTTATTATTTATATGGTACATGGATTCAGTATAGAGTATCACCCCACCCTATTCTCCCAATGAGAAACAAGCATTCTTAGCTCTATCAATAGGGATCCAGCATTCCTGGTCCCCATGGTTACCAGTGATCTGCCCACCACCACCAAGCTGTGTGACTCCCCTGGCCACCACCTGCCTTGAGCCTGAGTGTGGTGATCCTGACTAGCAGAGGGGGGGGGGAGGGGGTAGGCTCTGAGTGCCCCTTACACACAGTCCTGCCAGCACCACTATGTCTATTTACCAATCAGTCAAGCACCACCAGCACCTACATATACACATACATGCACATGGTCACGTATACCCGATCCATAATAGAACATTTGCATTCCCCAACCAATGCATTAAATCAGAATATTTTACACCCAGGTCACTAAGGTTACACATGCATGCAACCCCAGGTGGCGCCAGCAGGGTTACACAGGCATGCAACCCCAGGTGACGTCACTAGGTTTTTTTTGTTGTTGTTGATGTTGATGCTGTGTTTATACTGTCCATAACATGTAAGCTTGAGTGCCTGGGCTTCTTTTCAATTCTGGCCAGCTGTAGTAGTGGTTTAATCTTATCACACAGTAGGAGGTGATAAGATGTTTTTGTTTCTCACTCAGTAGCAGGTACATGGTGATTATTTTGTATCAGGTCTGATAGGTATGTTGTTTTTATTTTCTGATCACCCTTGTAGTGGGTGCATGCAACACCAGGCGGCGTCACCAGGGTTACATAGGCAAGCAACCCAAGGCGGCGTCACCAGGGTTACACAGATGTGCAACCCCATGTGCCGTCACCAGGGTTACATAGGCATGCAACCCCAGGTGGTGTCACTAGGGTTACACAGGCATGCAACCCCAGGTGCCATCACCATGGTTACATAGGCATGCAACCCCAGGTGGTGTCACTAGGGTTACACAGGCATGCAACCCCAGGTGCCGTCACCAGGGTTATATAGGCATGCAACCCCAGGTGGCGTCACCAGGGTTACACATGCGTGCAACCCTATGTAATATGTCAGGACTCGGTTGTCTGAACCCCAAACATTACTAGTCTCCACAGGTGTGTTCTTACAACTGTCTGTCTGTTCCCACCTGTCGTTACTCTCAACAACTCATAAGGAATAAAGGAAGACAAGTCGCGCAAGATTGACAGTGAAGAGGTTGTGCTTTATTGGCATCAACCCCTTTTCACCTACTGGTGACCTATCACCCTCACTCCTTACCAACTGCTGACACAGATCCGCATGACCCTTGCTTGTGTATATCAGAATCAGTGCCTACAGCACATTGAACCGGAGTCCAATGGTTGTTGCACATAGCTCAGTGTCTTTGGAATAGATGTTGCTCATTTGAGTGTAGAAAGTGGAGTGTCTCCGGCTAGAGTGCCTATCCAAGAGTGCCTAGAGTGGGGTATGTGTGTCAGGTATAAGGAATGCAGGTGACTGGGCTCACACAGCCAGCCAATCAGACACCCTCTACAGCCTCTGTGGGCGATGCCCTAATAGGTGGCAGCTGTCACTCAAACCCAGCTGCAGGAGGTGTCCATAATGTGTGCAGGATGGCTGAGTGTGCTTGTCCATCGGTCCCATGGTAACAGGTAGTTGCAGACAGTTACAACAAACATATATCAATGCTTCGCTCCCTCTATGCACTCTTTCTGGTGCAGGAAGGGAACATTTCTATACTTATTAACCATCTCTTAAGTATGAACATCACATCACAATCTCGGTCGCTATATGTTATCACATTTCCACACAGGTGCTTATGTCACAAAGCGAGTGAGGCACCCATTGCTTCTCTATTACATAATCCTGGTCCCGACTCCATCGCCCGAAAATAATAAGGTTCTTTGCCAATATATAAATCTGAACCGAAAATCCGTATATTTTTGCACCCAGGTGGCACCACTAGGGTTAGACATGCATCAGACCCCAGTTGGCACCACTAGGATTACACAGGCATCCGACCCCAGGTGGCGCCACCTGGATCTGGTACCCAAAGCTCTTGGCTTATCTCTCTCAGCCATCCGCTGTGACTAAATGGCTGGAAAGTTTGCTGCGTGTCATGTAGTTTTTTGGGGTAAATATTTGTATTCATCTGAATACATATTTTGTCAGTGCCGAGGCAACGTTCATCAGCCAATCAGTCCGGACTCGGTGGCCGAATCGGTAAAAGCACAGGATTCCCGTGAGGAAGATCGAGAGTTCGACTCCCAATCGAATCAAGCCGATGACTTACACAATTTATGCTTGTCGCCACCTAGTCCACCACTTGGCATTATTAGGATAGGACAAGACTGGTTGGCTCAGTGTCAGGATAACGTGACTGAGTTGGACATCAGGTCATGGTGCTCGTGGCTTGGTCTTCCCAGTGTGACAGCGCTATACGTATATATATATATATATATATATATATAATCGCCATGACTGCGCACAGTCACAAGTCTGTACTCACCCTGATATGACCGTCGATGTTGCTAGAACGTAAAACCCCAACAAACAAACAACAAATAGACTTCATCATTACATTCACAACACATGTGAGTAGAATTTTACTAATTGCTATCGCTTCATTAATATGCATGCCCACGTGCCTGGATTACTAATATCCGGTATAAAGATATATATATATATATATATATACATATATATATACATATATATATACATATATATATACATATATAGGCTGATTGTCACGATAGGACCTGACCAGCACACCCGCTATTCCGGCCGTCCGCCAAATGACGCACCAGTTCTGAAGGCACTTCCGCCTTTGCTGCGCCGTGCGCAGACTCTTTGTAACATACACCCAATCAACTGATAAACCAGTCTAATTGGGTACATCGTGGGGTTCGAACCCTGGTCGAGTCAAACCAATGGCTTAGAAATTGATACTTGTCGCTTCCTAGCTTGACGCTCGGCATGATTAGAAGCGGCAAATACTGGTTGGCTCAGTGTCAGGATAATGTGACTGAGTAGGATAACGGGTCCTGATCCTGGTGGTATGGTCTCCCAGTGGGATGGGTGGAGGGTACCGGGCGCGGTGGCCGAATCGGTAGAGCGCAGGCCTCGTGTGCGGAAGATCGGGAGTTCGGTTCCCGGTCGAGTCAAACCAATGACTTAAAAATTGATACTTGTCGCTTCCTAGCCTGGTGCTCAGCATTATTAGGATAGGGCAAGGACTGGTTAGCTCAGTGTCAGGATAATGTGATTGAGTGGGATAATGGGTCCTGGTGCCGGCGACCTAATTTCACAGTGGGGCAGCACTATACAATCGTCATGAATGCGTACTGTCACAAGTCGGTACCCGTCCTGATATGACCTTAGATGTTGCCAGGATGTAAAACTCCAACAACAAACCAACCATAAACCAGTCAAAACCTGACTCACCCAGCAACCTTTAATGGCGGAATGGGGTGAGCGCCAGTTTCTTGGTTTAAAACAACATTATTTATTGAATTGTACACATGTCTTCGGATTTGAACCCTGGCTGAGTTAACCGAAAGACTTAATTAAATGTGTTCATACTTGCCTCTACATGCACTGCCATTATTGGTATCGAGCAAAGAACAGTGGCATGAAGAAGTAGGAAGATAATAATATATTTGATACTCGGTAAATATTTAATATTTGAATGTAATGAAAACCTCTGACTGCTGAAGCCTACGGCATCCAACATTACGCTGTTCATGCAAATAGTCATTTTGCAACTTTTCCTATCAAATACCGCCAAAGTTAGCCATTTATGATGCAATTTATTTCGAACTAAAGTAGGGCAAATTATAATAACCATCAATCTGATAGTGATATCAATCAATCAATAGTTCCATCCTCTAGTCGAGGGTTGGATGCAATGGTTCTCCACTTGTCCCGATGTTGTGCTGTTCTGATAGACTGTGAATAATTCAAGCCTGTCCACTGTGAAATATTTGTAAACCATGATGTTCTTGGTCTCCCTCTCTCTGCTGCCATTCACCTTCCCTTCCAACAATGTACGGTATATTGAACTCTGACGAATGATGTGGCCAAAATAAATAAGTTTCTTTGTCTGTATAGTGGCAAACAAGCTTTTCTTATTTTAATTTTTCTAAGAACTTCTTTGTTGGTGATCTTCTTTGTCCATGATATTTCATCATCCTTCGATAAGTCCACATCTCAAATGCTGCTAAACGTTTGTACATTTTCTTAGAGATTGTCCATGTCTCTGCCCCATACATTAGAGTAGACCACACATAACACTGAAGAATACGCTTCCTTGTTTGTATTAATCTTACTTGATGTTAACACTCTATACATTTTGGAGAATGTTGTTCGGGCTAGTGATATATTTATCTAGAAAAACATAGCAGAAACTGAAAACCCTACTTGTATCACTATCAGACAGCGCATCTGTACAGGGTCCACGCCACGGCAACCGGTGTCTTTGGGGGAAATGGAAATGGGAAATAATGCGCCTACTGAAGGATTCGAACCCGCACTTCTTGCCATTCCTGGGGCTGGTGTGCTAGCCATTACACCGCCTGGGTCCCCTGATGCAATCACCCTATACGGGGGGGGGGGTGAGGAGTGGAATGGGCGGAATTCTTCCCCCTCCCCCCCCACCCCTGCAGAGATGAAACAAACAAACAAACGCAACAAAGCTAATGCTCCTCGGTGTGAGTATTGAAGGTCATCCTTCAGGTAGTGAAGGTCATCCTTTAGGTAGTGAAGGTCATTATTCTATTGGAAGAATGGAGACCCGAAGTCTGGTGAGATGGGGAGATGAAAAGAGAGCGAAAGAAAGAAAGGGAGAGGGAGAAAGAGGGAGAGAGAGAAAGAGAGTGAAAGAGAAAGAAAGAGGGAGATGCAGAGAGACAGAGAGAGAGGCAGAGGGAGAAAGAGAGTGAGGGAGAGAAAGAGAGAACGAGAGAAAGAAAGAGAGAGAAAGAGAGGGAGAAAGAGAAAGAACGAGAGAGAAAGGGAGAAAGAGCAAGCTAGAAAGGGAGAAGCAGAGAGAACGGGAGAGAAAGAGAGATACAGAGGGAGAGAAAGAGGGACAGAGACGGTGAGAGAGAGGAGAGAGAAATAGATGACAAGAGGGAGATGGATTAAGGGACAGACAGAGAAGGAGCGAAAGAGAAGAGAGTGAAAGAGAGAGGAAGAGAGAAAAGGAGAGAAAAAGAGTGAAAAAGAAAGAGAGAAAGAGTGAAAGAGAAATAAATAAAGGGAGAGAAATAGAGCAAAAGAGAGAGAAAGAGAAAGAAAGAGAAAGAAAGAGAGAGAAAGAGAGAGAAAGAGAGAGAAAGAGAGAGACTGTGTGGTTGTCTGAGAGTGGCGAGTGGAGGCCCGAGGCTGACCCCGACGCCTGTCAGGGCGTGGACAGAGTAAGTAGTGGCACGGCTTCCGTCCTTATTCAGCCTTACTGTGTGTAAAATAATCCCCCGAAAGAAACGCACAAGAGCAGTGCATCGGCCAGCTTACCTAATGCAAGTAAGAGCCAGCATTCATCATCCTCCATAAAGGTCACCGTGACACAGCCTCATGATGCCCAATGCTAACATAGTCGCGCTGGGATGTGATGCCCAGCTCTAATTAAGCCGATAGTCGTCTTAGAACCTACATGATGCCCAGCTCTAACTGGGCCCATAATCGCGATAGAACCTGATGCCCAGGTCTAACTAGGCCGATAGTCGTCTTAGAACCTGCATGATAGTTCTGATAGGACCTGATGCCCAGTTCTAACTAGGCCGATCATCGCCTGCATGATTGTTCTGATAGGACCTGATGCCCAGCTCTAACTGGGCCGATAGTCATCTTAGAACCTGCATGATAGTTCTGATAGGACGTGATGGCCAGTTCTAACTAGGCCGATAGTCGCCTTAGAACCTGCATGATGCCCAGCTCTAACTAGGCCGATAGTCATCTTAGAACCTGCATGATAGTTCTGATAGGACCTGATGCCCAGTTCTAACTAGGCCGATCGTCGCCTGCATGATAGTTCTGATAGGACCTGATGCCCAGCTCTAACTAGGTTGATAGTCATGATAGGACCTGATGCCCAGTTCTAACTAGGCTGATAGTCGTGAGAGGACCTGATGCCCAGCTAACCTGGGCCGACAGTCCCAATAGGACATTATACTCAGCTCTAACTAGGTAGACAGTGCTGATAAGACCTGTATGACTAACTAAAATTGGGCTTCCCTTTATGACCTATTACCAACAAAAATATAAAGCTGCAGTCCGATGAGAGCAGCAACTTTTTGAAACCAAAATACCTACCTAGATTTAATCTTACATATCCAACTTTGATAGTGGCACACTTTTCAAACATTTATTGCTGCATACAAATTAATGCTAAGTCATTTAAATAAACCCAATCACTGTTTAAGCTTATTTTGTCAGTAATTTCACAAGGATAGAAACATTAATTTTGCATGATTTTACCTCAAATCTCAACCAACGTTTTCCACATCTAATCAAAGTGACTTCAAAGTGACTTCAAAGTGACTTCAAAGTGACTTCAAACTAAAATAAGGCAGGTAATAAAAACCAACCTTATATATATATCTCTAAAACTTGATAGAAAGTCTAAACCATCGGACTGGTAACTAATTTATTTAAATATAACCTGCATAATTAGTCTGAACTTGATACACCTGGGCTTGAGGGCTGCTGAATTAAAATTGTTAATACTTCAGTATGTCAGATGGCATGAACCAGTTAACAGATTTTGGATGAGTGTAGTAGTATCACTGACCTTTAGGGCAATGGACGACATGGATATATATGCCTAGATAGGGTGATTGTAACAGGCAACCCAGGTAGTGTAATGGTTACTTTACTTGTCGCGGAATGTTGTCGATTTGAAACCTGCTTTAGGCACAACATTTCCCATTTTCATCACCTGCGTTACACTGGTGTGATGACCAGACATCTGTAAAGATATGCACCAGATGGTTGTCGGACCCATTGTGTGTATGTATATGTAAGTGTATTGACTATATGTATGTAATTGTAAGCAGGTTGTATATAACACAGCTAAAACTTATCTCGGCAAGCCAGACAGAAAACATCAGGACTGGTTCGACCCCAACAATCAGGAGCTACAGAATCTTATGAGCAGAAGAGACCAAGCCCACCAGAGAGTGTTGCAGACCAGGAACACTAGATCCACCACTGCAGCATACAAAGATGCCTGCAGATTGCTACAAAAATGCACCCGTGCATTGAAGTCAGACTGGTGGGAAATGAAGGCAGAGGAGCTGCAGAGAGCTGCAGACAGAAACAACATGAAGGGCTTCTACAGCGGACTGAAGGAAGTGTGGGGACCCGTGAAGAAGGGAGCTGTTCACCTGAAATCAACAGATGGAATGGAGACCTTTTCCAACAGCAAGAGAGTTGTGGCAAGATGGAGCGAACACTTCCAGAAGCTACTCAACGTCCCTGGCGACATATATCACGAAGCTCTGAACAACATCCAGCAGCGCATTAACAAAACATGCCTCGATGAGATTCCAACCATGGATGAGATGGCTAGAGAAATCGCCAGCCTGAAAGATGGCAAAGCACCTGGGGGTGATGGAATTCCTGCCGAGGTATGGAGACAATCTGCTCAACAGACTGCACCAACTAATCACCAATGCCTGGGAGGAGGGTTCTGTACCCCAAGCATGGAAGGATGCCAGCATTGTAACCATCTACAAGAAAGGTGATCGAACAGATTGTGGGAACTATAGAGGAATCTCTCTTCTTTCCATAGCAGGGAAGATCTTCGCCAGGATCCTACTCAACAGACTATCTATTCACATAACACCTGGTGTAGTTCCGGAGTCACAGTGTGGCTTCAGAGGTAACCGGATCACTGTGGATATGATATTTTGTCTCCGACAGCTACAAGAAAAGTGCATTGAGCAGGACCGACCACTGTACATGGTATTTGTCGATTTCACTAAGGCATTTGATACAGTCGGGAGGACCTGGCTATGGCAGCTACTAAGGAAGTATGGATGCCCAGAGAAGTTCACAACTATGATCGAGGCTCTACATACAGGAATGATGGCGAATGTTAGTGCTGGAGGGGAAGTCTCGGAATCGTTTGGGGTTACCAATGGGGTCAAGCAAGGTTGTGTACTGGCCCCCATGCTCTTCTCCATCTTCCTATCAGCAATGCTAGACGAGGCTTTCCGAGACATGGGGGATGGCATCTATATACAGTCCAGACAGAGCGCTGACCTATTCAATGTCGCACACTTCAGAGTGAAGACCAAGACTACTCAGATACTGGTGAGAGAGCTACTATTCGCAGATGACAGTGCACTGGTTGCCCACTCTGCTGAAGAGACCCAGAAAATAGTGGACGCTTTCTCCGATGCATCAAAGAAGTTTGGCCTGAAAATTAACATCAAGAAGACGGAGGTGCTGTACCAACCCAACTCTACAAGAACCCGAGAGGAGGAGATCATGGTTGACGGAAACAAGCTGAACTCTGTTCCGGAATTCACCTATCTCGGAAGCACTATATCAAGTGATGGACGCATTGATGCTGAGATACAGAGGAGGATGGCCAAGGCTAGCGCATCTTTCGGCCGACTACGCCAGAGACTCTGGAACAACCACCATGTGTCCATTCGGGTCAAAGGTAAGATCTACCGCGCAATCGTGCTATCCACCCTACTATACGGAGCCGAGGCCTGGACAGCGTACAGACAGCAGGTGAAAAAGCTGCATGCCTTCATGATGCGACATCTGCGTTCAATCATGAGGCTAACCTGGAAGGACAAAGTGACGAATAAGGAAATACTCGAACGGATGGGGCTGCCCTCTATGGAAGATCTTCTGATCAAAAAGAATCTCCGGTGGACTGGACACCTCATGAGGATGTCATCAGACAGGCTACCAAAGCAGATCCTCTATTCTCAACTGTCTTCTGGCTACAGAAAGAGAGGGCGCCCCCGTCTCCGGTTCAAAGATACCATCAAGAGAAACCTGAAGCTGAGAGACATTAAGACCGACTCATGGACGCAACTCTCACAGCAGAGAGCTAAATGGAGAGTGGCAGTCAAGTAATGAAAGCAGTCTTTGTCGCATCGCGACCGACAGCATGATGATGATGATGTAATTGTAAGCATTTAGCAACTTGACAGAACCGAAGGCTAAGGGAGCAAACCCTAAACCGAAAACCATGTCACTGTGGCAGCATTACGGGCGGTTGATGTATGGAACTCCCAACATCTCCCGACCAGCCACTGCAGAGACAAATAGTTTTGCGCCTGTCTGGACATGTTCTTGCCGGTGTGAAACCTCTATTTGCTCCCCCAGAGAGTGCTGCTGGTACCTTGCAAAAGCCAGCAGCACTTCACCACTTTTGCAGGCAGCTTTCATGAAATGTTAAATGGAGAGTGGCAGTCAAGTAATGAAAGCAGTCTTTGTCGTATCGCGACCGACAGCATCATGATGATGATGATACATAAACCATTTAATAGACTTAGAATTCCAGGCGAACGAGTGTAGTAGTCTGCAGACCTCTCATTCAAGGAGCCACATAGACATGGAGAGGCATGTCGACATGGTGAAGGTGATAGAACAGGGAGTTTATGTAGGTAGTGTAATGGTTAGCATGCTAGACCTGGAATGGCAATGACTGTGGGTTTGAAACAAGTTCTAGGTGCGATATTTCCGATTGACATATATCTATCAAGTTCTCCAGTGCGAGTGAACATGGGAGCACGTCTGTTACACCCCCATTACACCAAACTAGTTCTCAAAGCATCCGACCCCATTCTAAAACGGGGTAGAATGTGGCTGCCAGAAACGTTGAACATACTCAAAGTTCTAGAGCACCCTTCCATCCTTGCCCATCCATGCAGTTCATAAACAGTTAGTAAAATATTGCTACTACCTACATTACGTTCGCACACAATTTGAGCCCGTTCAGCAACATTTTCAAGGATGTACTAAGAACTACTTTGGTGTGATGGGGGTAGTAGGAACGGATGCGACTGGTGGAACCACCACTGGTCAGAGTGCAGTGGTCAGGATGCACAGAGTAGAAACAAAGCATCAATAATAACAATAATAATAGAATTCCCTTCCGCGCCTTTATATTCACATAATAATTATACATCACATATATATATATGCATACTCTATTCCTGTGAACTTTGACTCACACTCTTCTCCACTCATTACTAAGGCATCGGCTTCACTCCACCGGTTGACCTTTCAATGCTCACCTGCCAGGGCTTAGCTGTTGGCAGCGTCAAAGACTGGAGAATGCGAGTAAGACTGCCAATGCACTTTAATTAAATGGAAGCCACACATGATTCGGTTGAGCAAAACACACACCAGAGAAGTTGCTATTATTACAGTTGCTATATTTCCAGAAACAGTTGACAGTTAGAGGGACAGGAGGTCAATCATGTGTTAGTTAAGCCACCCCCCCCCCCCCCCCCCCCCCCCTCAATCCCCCTTTCGCCGGACCGGAAGTGGAGGAGGAGTGACTCTAGGGAGGAGGGGAGGTGGCGTCGACACAGGACGGCAGGGGGCGCCATCGGCCTAGGCACGAGACGCGGTGTGGGGGGGGGGGGTAAGGGATGAGTCTAGGAAAGAGAGACTGGGGGAGGGGGGGGCACTCTTCACCGGCCGCGAATCAAACGCAATGTGAGCATTACGACCAGTTGTGACGCTATAGCATTCGGCAATAATAGGTGCCGTTAAATTGATGCAGCATCACATTCTTTAATAAGTGCATAACTATATATGTTTGATATATATAGAATCAATTCTAAGGAAGTATTTTTGTTTCTCGACAATTTTCCACCTTTATTAGACTTTGAAACTTTTAGAGGAATAACAATTGTGGATACAATCTGAAAAATAAAAGCAACAGCAACAAATACTAGCCTACTGTGGCAGGCTGCATACGGCTGCTTCCCCCTGGCCTGTATTATATGAAGGCGCACACGGAATAATGACAACACTTCAGAAATGTGTGCTTTCCATGTTTATTCCATATCACCGCCCACAGCGTTATCACAGAACCAAGTGACCCAGTCCCTCCCCAGCCAGGTCGCAGCTAACCCCTCACGCTAGGGGGAGCTGCTAGCTGGACGCAGTAGAGGCAGTCCACCCGGGTACCCGCCCACCCGCTAGCATGCTGCCACCTGGTGCAGAAGAACTGCAACGGTAGACGGCATAGTCTCTGCTGCCACCGCGTGGTGGTGGAACTCATGTTAGGACTACTGCGTTACCAACTGATTCAGCAGCCAATCTCAACTTCTCATATCAGGAACCCCCCCCCCTCCCCCTAGGCCCTCCCCCCTCCCAACCCTTTTCATCTTTAAACATGGCGGGTAATTGCTGTAGTTCAACGTCTTACCAAAGCATGGTTAGTCTTTGGTGTTATTGTCGGAAGCAGCGTCTGTTTTTGCTGGGTCGGCTGGACTGACTCTGCGAGGAATATGTGTATGTGAGTGGTGATTGATTGATTGATTGTTTAGCATTCTACATTCTAACCACTGATAACCCCGTCTGAATTCACTTCGCCACCGACTCATGACAGAACGCACTCATGGCGGCTTAATAGTGCTGCACCGCTGGGATACCAATTCAGCTGCACCATGACCTGATGACCCACCCAGGGACACTATCCAGTTCCTTTCATTATCCTACTCCTAGCAATACCAATAACCTTATATGTTGCCAGGACGTAAAACTCCAACAAGCATCCAACACTATCCCAGCCTACCTGTCTGTGTGGCTCCTTGCCAAAGAGGTCAGTGCAGACCGCTACAACAGCGACATGCGTCAATTCACTGTACAGGTTCCATTCTGAAAGCGGCTCCAGCTTTCTTGCCGAGAGAATAAGACCAACACATATGTAGGCAGCCAGTTCAACTCTACAGTGGGATCACAAGAACAGCTCCCGCAATAGCCATGAACACTAAACTATTGGTTTTGCGCATATACAGTATAACCCCATTAAACCAAGCTCGGTTAAACCAAACGATCGGTTAATCAAAACTTTTGTCAGCGGCCCATCAAAATACTACCATTTATCCTATAAAAAAGTTGGTTAAACCTAAGTCGGTTAATCCAAATTATCGGTTAATCCAAATAAAATTGTCGGAACCCAGGCCACTTCCGGGTATGGTTAAACCAAACTTTAATGTGGTTATAAGGTCATCTGAGACCCCACCAACTTTTTTATATGATAAATGGTAGTATTTTGCCGGGCTGTCAACAAAAGTTTTGATTAACCGATCGTTTGGTTTAACCGAGCTTGGTTTAATGGGGTTATACTGTATATACATCAAAAACAATAATCAAAGTGTCCACATACATTGCATATTACATTCATAATGCACCCACGTTTTTTGCCAAAGCCAAGTCAAAGTCGAAGCCAAAGCTTGGTTAAACCAATGATCAGTTAATCCAAACAAATTTCTAGGGTCCCCTCAAGTTTGGTTTGACTGGGTTTGACTGTAACATGAGAGGACAGCCACCAGAAGACAGTCCGACAGGGCACTTTCGGGCGCTGACACCACAAGTATGCCAGACGAAGAGCCAGGTTAACAATGTGAAACGTTGCAGCAACGGTCGTCTCGTTGCCGGTGTCGCAGTTTCAACGCCCGGTCAGTTTCAGCGCCCGGTCAGTTTCATGCGCATGCGTCAAAATCTAACATCATCGTCACTAACCTTATAAATTTAATATAATGTTTTTGGTAAAGATGTTTTCTACATGTGTACAAAGCGATTTGTTTCTAGGTGGTGTGGTTTTAGAGATATATCACTTTTCCTGTATTTTCTGTATGAAGATTGCTAGCGACCATTGACAATGCCTTGAGTTTGACGGTATGCGCAGTGCAAAACCTTAGTTTTATTCAAAATTAATACAAATCAAGAACCCTAACCTTATAAATTTAATACAGTCTTTTTGGTAAAGATGTTTTCTATATGTGTACCAAGCGATTTGTTAATAGGTGGTGTAGTTTTAGAGATATTTCACTTTTGCTGTATTTTCTGTATGAAGATTGCTCACGACCATTGACAATGCCTTGAGTTTGAGTCTATATGGGCCATTGAAACTGACCGGGCCTTGAAACTGCGACACCGGTGTCGCGGTTTGAAATCTCCGCTGGTTTAAAACCTACACTTTCGCCCTGCGTGTTTATAGGATTTTGTTTATTTCCTACCTGTAGGAGGGGGGGGGTATTTTAATTGTTTTATATATCTCGGAGAGGCGGGCGTACTTCTTTTTTTTTTTATCAGGGAGGCATTGTAGTGAATATTTGGTTGAAAATCACTTTATGCGCCCGCCATTTTGCGACACTGGAGTCGCGGGTTGATCGCGATGTTTTGCGGCACAAAAAACAAGCTGGAGGCTGATGATGAACTAGTCATAATGTTGATGGTTTTGTTCTACAAACATACCCTAATTTCAATATATTTGACAACATAAACTGTCTTAATCTTAACATAAACTATCTTACTCGACGGTCTTAATCTACCAGAAATGCCGTTTGATTTTGACGATTGTGCATGGCGAAAGTGTAGGTTTAAAACGGCGATACCGGCACTCTGCACCACAGCCAGTTAGAGATGGAGATGGCAACAAATTGCAACATCCGCTTCACTTATGTCCCGTCCGCTGACCAACTTACCACCGGGACTATTTACGGACGATTGAAGTGAAGCACACCCAACCATTTTGCATACATTAAGGACACCACCTGCGCTGGAGTTGAGTGACAGGTGCCCCCTCTTGGGCGCCACCCCTCCCAGGCTGCAGAGGTGTCTGATTGGCTGGCTGTGTGAGCCCCGTCACCCTTGAACTCCTTGCACTTGCTGGACACAGATCCACTCACTCTAGAGATACCAAAGGAAGCAGTTCACCTCATAGCTGTGCATAACACCCATAGACTTATGTTCAATGGGCTGTAGGCACTGATTTTGACTGAACAAGCAGAAGCTATGTGGGTCTGTGTAGCAGGTTGTAAGTGAGTCAGGGTGACAGGTCACTAGTAGGTGAACAAGTGTTGTAGCAATAAAGCTCAACCTTATCACTGTCAATCTTGCATGACTTGTCTCCCTTTCTTTCTTATGAGTTGTCTTTTGGTATTTAGTGGGGGGAGACTGGCAGACAATTGCCAGGATCCTCCTGATAGTAGTGAGTACAAGATGAGTAACTGGAGACGGCCAAACAAACAGTTATTCTTCAAGGCGCTCGGCATTATTGGGATAGGGCAAGGACTAGTTGGCTCAGTGTCAGGATAATGTGCCAGGCCATGGTGCTGGTGGCCTGTTCTCCCAGTGGGGCAGCACTATAAAGCTGCCATGAGCGCGCACTGTCACAAGTCGGCACCCGTCCTGATAGGACCATAGATGTTGGCAGGACGTAACACTCCAACACCCAACCAACATGGCGTCTGGTTCGTGGAAGCTGCAGTGAGTCCCTAAATGTGATTCTAGTGTTCGGCTTTGCCAATGCTCGATGTCAATTAGGACGCAGCCTGCGGCTATTCATTTCCGGTGTACTTCCGAGTTCCCCTCCGTGAAGATAAGGATTAGAGTAATTAGACACCCAGTCTAGAGCCTATTTGGATATCTATATATCCACATATATATCCTTGTATACATATATGTATATGTAACTTTTCACAGCAAGTGATCTATACAACTCTGAGGAATGAGTACCAAGAACTGCCGGTGGCGGCGCCACCGTAGGCAAATGAGTGCCGCAGTGAATAAATCTGGGTCTGTTAGTGGACAATAACGGATCATAATAATAAAAAGAAATACCTCATACCGATGATTTTATACACGTATATAAATATACTAACTTTATACATAATTACTTGGATAAATGGCTGTGTCTGTCCGACTCCATCTTGATTCTTTAGCTTTTGTTGTGATTAACCCAATTTGAAGACTCTACCGACATTTATTTATTTTAATTACGAAAGCCAAGGATTAATTTTGTCAAAGTGAATTAATCGGAGCTTAGGAGATCATTGCGATCACGGACGTGTCTAAATTAATAATAATAACAATAGTAATTATCGTCCAAGTCCATGTAACTATGGAAATAAAATCCAGCACTCGCTGATGACATAGTGACCCACTTACAAAGCCAGAATATTAAGTTGGTTGTTGGAGTTTTAAATCTTGGAAATATCGAAGGCCATATCACCACAGGCACCGACTTGTGACAGTGCACGCTCATGACAACTTTATAGTGTACCCCACTTGGAGACCGGGCTGCCAGCACCATGACCAGATATCCCACTCAGTCATATTATCCTGACACTGAGCCGACCAGTTCTTTACCTATCCTAATAATTCCGAGCGCCTGGCTAGGAAGTGACAAGTATCAATTTTTAGGTAATTGGTTTGACTCGACCAGGATTCAAATCCATACGTTCGAATCCCACAATCTACCAAAATGGGAGACGGATGCTCAACTCAAGAATACAAGCATTGATGCAATATATTTAGCGCGTTAGATTGCATATTCATGCGGTTATGTCCATGGCTCAGACTTCTGATCCTTGTTCTAATGGTTGTCATGGAGACAAGGGGCTGTGGGAGTAACTATGGAAGAGCTACTCTTGTGGCGCGTAGCTGACTGTGCAGCACACTCTGAGAAAAGGTCTTATAGAGAGGTTGCACCACCAACTGCCCTCTGATGGCAGTGTCAAGAACTAATGTTGTGGGTCGCAGCTCACTGTGCTGCATGCTCTGTGGAAAAGGTCTTATAGAGGATTTCCACTACCAACCCGCCCTCTGGTAGCAATGGAAGAACCAATGTGGGTAGCACCTCACTGTGCAGCATGTGGAAACGGTCTTATAGCGGATTTCCACTACCAACCCGCCCTCTGATAGCAATGGAAGAACCAATGTGGGTAGCACCTCACTGTGCAGCATGTGGAAAAGGTATTAATTATAGAGGATTTCCACTAACCAACCCGCCCTCTGATAGCAATGAAAGAACCAATGTGGGTAGCACCTCAATGTGCAGCATGTGGAAACGGCTTATAGAGGATTTCCACTACCAACCCGCCCTCTGGTAGCAATGGAAGAACCAATGTGGGTAGCACCTCACTGTGCAGCATGTGGAAAAGGTCTTATAGAGGATTTCCACTACCATCTAACGCTGTGATGGCAGTGGACCTAACTAACAGTGTCGATAGCAGTTGAATGCAGGATTTCTTTCCTACCCTGTGAGAATGCTCTTATAGAGGATTTCCAGCACTAACACACCTTCATAAGGCAGCATCAAGTGATTTGCAGGAAAACATCTATAATGGAGTTACAATAAGGAGCCAAGCTATCCCTGAAGCATAGACCACACACTTCACTCTGAAATAGAAACAGAAGGAACACAGACACAAAGCAGCAGCTGCAGTAATCGATGTTCTCAGAAGTTTCAAATTAGCGGCTTTGTGTTCCACATCAGATCCTGAGTGAAGGCCTCATGTCTGTAATCATTGATTTGAAGAATGTTTGAGCGGGTTCCAAATTAGTTTGCCAGGGGATCATCAATAATGTTATGGATTCGCTTCTAGGATCGGATACCGGTATTCCCCACATCCTACATGACATTCAGTCATACTGCTGCTACCCCCTAGTGGGACGGAAGGGGTTGATCTGAAGAATTTGTGGGTGGTGTGCAAATTAGTTTGCCATGGTGTAAAATTGTACAGATTTTCAGTTCGGATTTATATATTGGCAAAGAGCATTACTATTCTCGGGCGACGGAGTGGGGACCAGGGTTATGTAACAGAGAAGCAATGGGTGCCCCACTCGCTGTGTGACATAAGAGCCTAAGTGGAAAATGTGATAACCCATAGCGACCGAGATTGTGATGTGATGTTCATATTTATGAGACAGTTACTCATTAGTGAGATGTTCCCTCCATCCACCAGAAAGAATGCAAGTGGAGGGGAAAAGACATTTTTAATATATGTTTATTGTAACTGTCTGCAACTACCTGTTATCACGGTGCCGATGGGCAAGCACACCCAGCCATCCTGCATACGTTTTGGACACCACTTGCAGCTGGGGGTTGAGTGACAGCTGCCCCCTATTAGGGCATCCCCCCCCTCCCCCAGGCTGTAGAGGGTGTCTGATTGGCTGGCTGTGGGAGCCCAGTCACCTGCACAGACCCCACTCTGGCAACTTTTGTCCTGGACTCCAGACACTCTGTCTGAGACTCCACTTTCTATACACAAACTAGAGCAGCTATTCAAAAGGCACTGTGCTGTGTGCAACAAACATGGGACTCAGGTTCAATGGGCTGTAGGCACTGATTCTTATACACACTAGCAAGAGTCAATAGGATCTGTGTGGGCAGTTGGTAAGGAGTGAGGGTGATAGGTCGCCAGTGGGTGAACAGGAGTTAATGCCAATAAAGCACAACTTCTTCACTGTCAATCTTGGGCGACTTGTCTTCCCCTTTCTTCCTTATGAGTTTGTTGAGAGGGACACCAGGTAGGAACTGACACACCTGGGGAGAGTAGTGGTATCCGTGCCTCTGGCAGCCGAGACCCACAAATATTACAATGGGATCATCAATAATGTTATGGATTCGCATCTGAAATCTGATACCGGTATTCCCCACATCCTACATGACGTTCAGTCATACTGCTGCTGCACCTAGCCAGAGTGGAGGGGTTGATTTGAAGAATGTGCAAACGGGTTCCAAATTAGTTCACCAGGCGATCATCAATAATGTTACAGATTTGCATCTGTAATCTGATACTTGTATTCCCCACATCCTACACATTATTCAGTGATAATACTGCTGCCCCCTCGTGAGAAGGAAGGGCTTTACTATAAGAGGAATCCAGGGTGGTCTTAATGTTGAAGACGTTCTCAACACATGCTGGTTTCAGTGTTGAATTGTATTCCCCACATCCTACATGCCATTGACTCTTACTGCAGCTGCCCCCTAGTGGGAGAGGAGGGCTTTATTTTAGGAGGAATCCAGGGTTTTAAAGATGTAGACAGTCTCAATTGATGCTGACTGCAATGTTGTCCACTTAGTGTTCAACTCCACGGTGAAATATCTTCCACTATTTTCTGTTTAGGACACACCTTGTATTGATTCTATTGATTCTTTGTTTTGTTTGTTCATTTGTTGCTTTGTTTATTTTTTTATTTTTGTATTTGTTGTTTACTTCATTTGTTGTTTAATATATTATATTTTTGTTTTTTTGTCCCTTTTACTTTGCTAATTTGTTGCTTTGTTCATTTGTTGTGTTTTTATTTGTTGTTTTGTTCATTTGTTGTTTAATATATTTGTTGTTTGTTTTGTTATTCCTTTTACTTTGCTAATTTGTTGTTTTGTTTATTTTTGTTTGTTAAGTATTTTGCTTTGATAATTTGTAGTGTTGTTGTGTTTGGTATTTTTGTTTGTTTTGTTTAATTATTGTTTTATTTATTTTTTTGTTTCGCTTATTTGACATATTTTTGATTTGTTTATATATTGCTCTGGTATCTTTGTTGGTTATTTGTTTCTGTTTATATTTTATTCGTTTATTTCTTGTTTGATTTATTTTTGTTTTGTGTATTCTTTGTTTGATTATTTTTTGCTTTGTTTATTTATTTAAAAAAACACAAAACATCTTTTGTTCATATTTTGTTCTGGTTTTGTTTATTTATTTATTTTTATTTATTTACTTTTATTTGTTGGCTTTGTTTATTTTGTGTGTGTGCATTACGCGACTGTGTATGCATTTTTTACATTGTTTATTATTTACCTGCAAATGCATACTAATTCTGCCAATGTATGCTCTTTTTATTTCTTGGAGATTTATACTACCTATTATGGATAAATCTGAATAGACTTGTTTTCACCATTAGACAGTTTGTCGATAGAAAGCTCAAGCGTACACTTTTACCGACCCAAGGAATTTTTAACCTCCCACACACCACATAGACATGGTATGAGAGGAACTGGCCTTTGATGACACTGTAAATTATACACAGCGGTGGAAATCCAACTTGGCAGGGGTGCGGGGGGCCCATGGAGAATCAAACCACAGACCTTCAGATTAGGAGTCCTACCTAGAAACAAGTCCGACCCTCTAACCAGCTTGGAGAGCTTACCTCGTTTTGGCTATGGTGGTCTTTTGACCATCGAGTTAATTACCAAGGTCGAATTTGATATAAGATTATGTAGTGAAATGACACATATGCCTGTAGCACAATGAGTTTGGGCTAGTTTTACTATTGGAACATATCACAGGAAAGGAACAATTATTTTAAAATTATATTAACATTCCTGATTAGTGCCAGGATATTTAGTAAAGCAAGGATAAAATATTAGTGCTTAATGGTCATAGACTATGTTCCCTGTGTTAGTTACTCTGTTAGTATAACCAAACAACCACATCAAAATACGGGTACCTCCAGGCAGCCATGGGTGTATACAGGTATATGTAGGTCATAGACAACCCCTGTCTGACTCCCCCCCCCCCCCACACACACACCCTTTACACCCCTTCATATGCAGTGGCCAGCATACTGGGGTTGGGGTTTAGTTCAGAGAGGGAGATTAGGTTTATTAGCTGTATTAGTATCTATATTTGATCAATTATTATTATTGTCATTATTTTTAGGATGTTTATTATTGTCATTATTATTAGGATTATTATTATTGTCCTCATTATAATTATTTATAATCGTCCTTATTAATGTCAGTTTTGATGACATTATTATCATTATCCTTATCATTATTCGTAGTGATGTATTCCAATATACAAACATCCCAAAACTGAATGCGTCACAGCCAAATTAATCAAACTTCACATTCATCTGATATAAAATTAGAATTTGGTAATTAACTCGGTGGTCAAATGACCACCATAGCTAAAACGAGGTAAGCTCTCCAACCCGCTAACCTCTCAGCCACAGAGAACACCACAGTCCAGTACTTGTTAGCTAGGTCAACGACCGCCACCACGTGACCCTCCGACCATGCCAAGCGCTATTTATATCCCATCCCAGCTTTTAGCGCTCCTTCATTAAAGCTGCATAGTCAGATGAAATATCAAATTTTCAAAACCCAACCAATTATCTAGATTTGATTTGACATATCTAACTTAGATACTGATGCACTTATTAAGCATTTGTTTCTGCGTAGAAGGCAATACTGAGTCAATTTAACAGAACCTGTTACTGCAGAAGTCTATGGTGTCAGAGTTTTGGCAAGCTTGCCAAAACTAATTTTCTATGTTTGCCCTCAGAATATCTAAAAAGTTTACCATTTAAAATAAAAGTATCTTTGAACTAATGTAAAGTAGATACTAGTGATCGATCTATGCAAGGCAGGGGCGTCAAACTCCCTGAGGTATTGTAGCACCTAAGGTATCCGAGGTGCTGCATTACCCGCATACCGCCCTCCCTCTATATGGGAGAGGGACGGTCGGGGGCAATTGCTCTACCCCCATGCGTGCACCCCCCCCCCCACCCCCCACAGACATCCATGGGAGTCTTGACATCTCATTCAATCGGATTTTTCTCTTCCAACAAATTATGTGACAGAAAGTATTGGTGATACCCGATGACCTAATAATAGAAGATAATTTCATGCCACTGGTGTACACATTTGAAAAAAAACCTTCACTCTCAGGTGAATTTTGACGAAGAATATGCATTTAAAATAAAAGAAGATAAAATGATTCATTGGCAGGAGATTACAAATTAAAATTGGGAAATCTGGAGATTTTTGTTGTTGCTATATTTTAGGGAGATCTCCCGCCTAATTGGGAGACTTGGCGCTAGCTCTGGCTAATGGCCCTGTCACACTACGACGTAATGACGTCGGCGTAGGGAGAACGTGAAGAACGTTGAACTTCTCGGCATGGTATGCAAATTTGGGCACAAGTTGAACGTGGATGCAGTGGAGTGGACGAGAGAGTAACGGCGGTAAAGCGTAGTGATAGCGTCATTCAACGAGAGAGGACAATGTAATTACGCTCAGGGAACGTTATGTACATTATTCCATTGCCAGAACTACGTTGCTTTATGTTACTTACATCAGGAAACGGGGGCAAAATGGTAAACCTACGTTGGACGTCCGTTAGGCGTCCGTTAACCCGGCGTTTTCACTATGCGGACTGCACGTTCCCCCTGGGATTAATGTGGGTCAATGTAATGCAATGTAGTTCAACGTAGTGACCGATGTTTTAATAACGTCTGTTTAACGTCATTGATGTTCGCCGAACGTGTACAGAATGTACGGCGAACGTAAACCCTTACGTTCGAGGTTCGTCGAAAGTTTTGAACATGTCCAAAACCTCGACGTAACACAACGTATCATGATGTAGCTCGACGTCAGTCTAACGTCATTCTGACGTCATCATAACATAATCCAACATACGTCAACGTAATGACGAAAAATCACCACGTCAGGCTTATGTTGGCTCATTACGTCGTAGTGTGACAGGGGTATAAGGTAGCTTTGATCTTGGGGCTAACTTTGATCGGTCTGATTTGCATAATTCACCACGACTAGTACCTATTGTCGCCGACAGGGGGATAACCTACAGCGCATGCGCGCTGAATCAATAACAACACTGGAAAAGTCACTGCCTCCAGAGATATGGCCTTTTGTGACGGAAGAAGAAACATCAAAGAAGACAGGGTGCCACTATGTCGACCACCGCTCGCCGTGTGCTTCAATATGCAGAAGCTAATTCTAACTCCGTGGGAGATCGGAACAGTGTGGGAGATCGGAAGTTAGGATCCCGGTCGAGTCAAACCAATGACTTACAAAATTGATACTTGTCGTTTCTTAGCCTGGCGCTCATAATTAATAGGATAGGGCAAGGACTGGTTAGATCAGTGTCAGCATAATGTGACTGAGTGGGATATCAGGTTATGCATGGTGCTGGTGGCCTGATTTCCCAGTGGGGCAGCACTATAAAGTCACCATGAGTGTGCACTATCACAAGTCGGTACCTGTCCTGATATGACCTTAGATGTTGCCAGGATGTAAAACTCAATCAACCAACCAACCGGTTTGGCTACCACGTCCCTTGCATATGGTGGCAGTGTCCCTTGAAGTTAATGTATTAAATAGCAAGGGGGAGTGGGATGTAGCTCAGGTTGTAGCGTGTCCACCTGTGAAGGTGTTACAGTCATCCTATTGATCCTGCTCAGTGGACCCATTTGCAGCTTGGGCTATTTTCCATTCCAAGCAGTGGTCCACAACTGGTTCATCAAGGGCTGTGGTATGTGCTGTCCTGTCTGTGGGAAAGACCCCTTGCTGCTTAACGGAAAGAGTAGCCTATGTGGCGGCAGTGGGTTTCCTCCAAAGAGATAAGTCAGAATGACCATATGTTTGACGTCCAATAGCCAATGATATGAAAATCAATGTGCACTAGAGGTGTCGTTAAAAAACAAAAAGCTTTACATTTGTTTAAAATAGCAAGACTCACTAGACAGAAATGAACTGGACAGGCAGACAACAATGATAGATCGGCCACTCATGAGAGTCATCAATCCAACACACCTGTGCTAAGGCAGGAGTCCTTAGCAGAAACTAAATGTGCAATGAGCTACCTCTTGGACTTGCGCTACTGATCACAATCAATCTTAGTCGCCAGGCTCTTGACCAAGAACTGTCGAATGGATCCGGCTCCCCTTCCTCTCCTCCCTAGCTCTTCGTGTCCTGACCATCACATTAACTCAATGGTTGAGTGTTCCAACGTAATTAACGGTAAACAACAACCAGATCCTCCTCTCCTAGACACACTAGGTATGATACAAGACCAAATTGAGAAAAGTAAATTATGCAGGATGGTTGTCTCCCTTGTGAACAACTCACATGATAAAGGCTCATTTTATACAGCAACCCACATCCATTTATCAGAATACTGAAGTTACCCTGATGGCTGACCCACTAACCCACTAACCTACCTTACCTTATCTTCTTTTTTTGTTGTTGGTAAAGTATTTATTCATCTGTATATGACATTTGTCAGAGCTCGAGCACTGGCCTTCCGGCCATCTTACTATTGGAATTGACAGTCTAAATAATCTATGTTTGATCAGTGCTGTATTAGTTACAACACCGATCTTGTAGAATTAAGGGAGTGGCTCCCGCTGTATAATGTTCAGCATGAGTCATGCAAAAATGGGAAGCAGCGCCAAGTAGAAAGTGTATATTCGGGGCTACTCAAACAATCGTTGAGGGTTACATTTGTTCTCTTATAAAACAAGGTAAGTTTATAGTTGACAAGACATTTTGTCTGTCTTATATAATGTTCAATGTGTTTAAACAGGTTGCTAGTTGTGTAGGATGTTTGGTGTGTTGATCATATTGATGGTTTGTTCATGATGGTTAAGGGTGGTGGCAGGGAAGGGGGGCCCATTGGGATGGGTGGTAGGGGGGAAAAGCTCACAGGAGGTCAAGCGAGGGTGTGGTGGTGGGGGGGGGGGAGGAGCTGAGGGCTTTGCTAGTAATTACTGCAGTAGTCATTCAGGGGCCTGAATAACCAGGTGGGCTCCATATGCTTCTTAGTTTACTGATTTGCCCGATCTAGGTGCCAACGCCTGTTCTTATCTACAACGTGATGCCTCTAAGCGACAGACCAGTTCCTTAACGCTGAAAAAGTTAATATTTTGCTGACAAAATTGATGTTGTGCCGAATAAATGATGTACACCTGATGAATAATAACAAATATCTCTTCAAATCAAACGGTGGGAGCATTTTCCACATTGCACGTGTTTTGTGTGTGTTTTGTCGTTTTTTCACATCCTAGCAACATCTAAGTTCATGTCAGAATCTGTCCTGATATCCAACCCAGTCACATTATCCTGACTCTGAGCCAACCAGTTCTTGCCATATCCTAATAATGCCAAGCACCAGGCTAGGTCATTGGTTTGACTCCACTGGGAATTGAACTCCTGCCGTCCCGCATGAGAAACCTGCGCTCTACCGATTCGGTACCCTTGCATGTTGCAGACGATGCTATTATCATTTATATACTACTGCTATATAAATAGTTCCTTCAGGCTTCGATACGAACATACAGCACAGTCAGATAACATTTGTCTGAGTCTGCTTACTCGAGAAATGTCGCTGATGAAAGTGTCCATAGAAAACATATGCACCAATATTGTCCCAAGGAAAGGGGTCAAATTAATTTACCACTGATCTGACATTGTGTGTTTAGGAAATATTAATCTGTTTTAGTTCGGCTTGGCTGTGTAGTTGGAACAATTGAGGAAATGTGTCTCTATCACGTGCACAATTAACTTCCGGCAGTGAAGTAGTGGACTGGACTCCAAACACAGGATATGTTAATTCTACACACGTGACCGGCCAAACCAATGTCACTAGTTAATTCATTTTAACCAGTCAGTTCCATGTAACCAGTCGGTTCCACATAACCAGTCAGTTCTACATAACCAGTCAGTTCCACATAACCAGTCAGCGGTAGGCGGCGCCTGGTCGGCGTGTCGTTTTGAGCCCCCTGCCTCCACTCCGCAAATTAAGCATGTTACATTAACGTGCACAATTACTGAGTGTGGAAGTTTCCATACTACAATTAGTTATGAATAGAAACCTAAATGTTGGTGGTTAAAAGCTTGATAATTGCTGAGTGTGGAATGCTCCGTATGATTATTACTTATGAATAGAAAACTACAGTTTGCTGGTTAACAGATTTAATAATTCCTGAGTTTGGAAGCTTTGTTACTTTTACTAGTTATGAATATAATACTAAATTTTGTGTTAAAGGCATAATTCATCACTGTAGAAGGTCCGTACTATTATTAGTTATGAATAGAAAAGTACAATCTTAATTATTTCTCATTGTGAAATTTCCATACATTTATTAGTTATGAATAGAAAACATAATTTATGGTGGTTAAAAAAACTTCACAAATCCTGAGTGTGGAAGGTACGTTCCTGTTATTAGTCACGGAGAGATTACTTTGGATACTATGACCCTATGCGCCAATTCCCATGACATGTCACATGTGTCTATTCCTGGAGACTCCTGACTCCTTGACAAGCTTATTAAAGTTGCAGAGTCCGATGGCTTTCAGTTTCTGTAATTTTTCTGAGATAAATATATTAAATTGAATGTTATAATCTACTTTACTTTAGTTTGAAGTAAGTTTTCTTTTAAATGGCTAACTTTTGAGATATTTGAAGTGTAAATATGCCAAGTTATTTTTTGGCAAGCACGCCAACACTTTAAAACCTCCACTTCTGCAATAAGGGGTTCTATGAAATTGACTCTGTATTCCCTTCTATAAGGCAACACATGCTAAATAAATGTACAAGTATCTAAGATAGATAGGTAGAATCAAATCTACTTAATTGTTTTGGTTTAGTAAATTTGACGCCTCATCAGACTATGAAGCTTTAAATGCTTGGCTGTTGAAGTAACCCTCTGACACCCTTCTTCACCTGTCCTGCATCAGATATCCAATTACTATCCAACTTCCGCTGTAGATCTATTAATAGTTAGCGACTTGCACGCTTCACTCACCTTGTCAGTTCTGAGAGAATTACTCTCTGCTCTACCAGCACTTAACAAACTTTATTTTTTATTTAAAGCTGCATAGTCCGATGAAAACATCAGATTTTCAAAACCAAAGCAGATATCTAGATTTGATTCTACATATCTAACTAATATACTTGGGCAGTTATTAAACATTTGTTACCAGGTAGAAGGGAATTACAAATATATATATATAAATAAATAAATATATATAGATATGACCCCGGTTAACCACCACTGAGACCGATTGTGGGGAAAAGGTTCCTCCATGCGATGATCCACCATTCAAAACAAAAACTCCAAATTAAAAACTCCAAAATAAACTTGATTCAAATTTCTCGCTACTCACTCACCACATGTATTGTATTTACATGCGTGTGGCCGATGAAAGCCGTCAGTGGATTTCTTGGTGTTGGTTAAGAAGTTCATTATTCCTGAGTGTGCAGAGTCACGCTCTTATTACTTATGAAGAGAATACTAAATGTTGGTGGTTAAAACCTTAATAATTACTGAGTCTGGAATTGTTCACACTACTATTAGTTATGAATAGAAACCTAATTGTTGGTTGTTAACAACTTGATAATTGCTGAGTGTGGAATGCTCCATACGATTATTAGTTATGAGTAGAAAACTAAAGTTTGCTGGTTAACACATTTAATAATTCCCGAGTGTGGAAGCTTTGTTACTAGTATTAGTTATGAATATAAACCTACATGTTGTGTTAAAGGCGGAATTCATCACTGTAGAAGGTCCGTTATTTGAAGATGAAGTGGGGATTCAAATCATTCATAAGCTAGTAACTGACATCTATGAGACTGGATTTATACCATTGAATATGAATGAATCCATATTTGTACGACTCCCAAAGAAGCTAAAACCAACATTGTGTACTGAGTACAGAACACTAAGCCTGATGAGTCATATGTTGAAGATGATCCTGAAAATAATTTTACTGAGAAACAGACAGAAAATTGAAGAACAAATCAGTAACGTACAAAGTGGGTTTATATCTGGAAGAGGTACACGTGAAGGGATTTTCAATATGAGAATGATTTGTGAACGTTATTGTGAAGTGAACCAGGATGTTTATGCCTGCTTTATTGACTATGAGAAGGCCTTCGACCGAGTCAATCATGAACTGTTAATCAAATGTTTACAAGATATTGGTGTCAATGGCAAAGACATTAAACTAATTGTGAACTTATACTGGACACAACGTGCATTTATAAAAATGGAGCAGGGCCTATCGGATGAAGTTATGATTAAACGAGGAGTTCGACAGGGGTGTGTATTGTCACCATGTCTATTTAACCTGTACACAGAGATGATTTTCAGACACATTGAAGATTGCAAGGGAGTGACAATAGGTGGCATGAACATCAACAATCTTAGATATGCCGATGACAGTGTAATACTAGCAGACAGTGAGAAAAACCTACAAGATATAGTGAATAGAATCAATAAAGCTGGAATACTATTCAACATGAAGATGAATGCCAGGAAGACCAAAACAATGGTTATAAGTAAAAAGACAGATAAACCAAATGTCAATATAACCATAGATGGCACAAACATAGAACAAGTATCCGAATTCATATATCTCGGACAAAAGATTACAAATGATGGGAGATGTGAGGAAGAAATTAAAAGAAGGATAACAATAGCCCGAACAACATTCTCCAAAATGAATAGAGTGTTAACATCAAGTAAGATATTAATACAAACAAGGAAGCGTATTCTTCAGTGTTATGTGTGGTCTACTCTAATGTATGGGGCAGAGACATGGACAATCTCTAAGAAAATGTACAAACGTTTAGCAGCATTTGAGATGTGGACTTATCGAAGGATGATGAAAATATCATGGACAAAGAAGATCACCAACAAAGAAGTTCTCAGAAAAATTAAAAATAAGAAAAGCTTGTTTGCCACTATACAGACAAAGAAACTTATTTATTTTGGCCACATCATTCGTCAGAGTTCAATATACCGTACATTGTTGGAAGGGAAGGTGAATGGCAGCAGAGGGAGAGGGAGACCAAGAACATCATGGTTTACAAATATTTCACAGTGGACAGGCTTGAATTATTCACAGTCTATCAGAACAGCACAACATCGGGACAAGTGGAGAACCATTGCATCCAACCCTCGACTAGAGGATGGAACTATTGATTGATTGATTGAGAAGGTCTGTACTATTATTCGTTATGAATAGAAAAGTAAAATCTTAATAATTCCTCATTGTGAAAGGTTCTGCACTTTTATTAGTTATGAATAGAAAACATAATTGTTGGTGGTTAAACAACTTAATATTTCCTGAGCATGGAAGGTTTGGTCCTATTATTAGTCAGGAATAGACCATTTTGGATACTATAACCCTACGCACCATTTCTCATGCCATGCCACATGTGTCTATTCCTGGAGACTCCTGACTTGGCGGGTCGTCCAACTAATTGCAATATGAACCATCAGCACTTGACTAGCTCAGACATATATATATATATATATATATATATATTGATATATTGATATATTGATATATATATATATATATACATATATACATCTATATATTTATATAGTCAACATAGAAAAGTTGCATAGTCCGATGGTTTTGAGTTTCTGTAAATTTTCTGAGATAAATATATTAAATTGAATGCTATAATCCACTTTACTTTAGTTTGAAGTAATATTTCTATTAAATGGCTAACTTTTGAGATATTTGAAGTGCAAGCAGACCCAAACTCTGACACCATAGACTTCTGCAGTAACAGCTTCTATAAAATTGACTCCGTATTCCCTTCTATGTAGCAACGGATTCTTAATAAGTGCACTCATATCTAAGGTGGGTATGTAGAATCAAATCTAGATTAATGTTTTAATTTCTAGAATTTTGATGCTTTCATCGAACTGTGCAATTTAAAGAAATTCTTTGAACTGACCACCCCCTTATCGCGCGCAACCAACCTGAGTAAATAAACTAGAAGGGAGAGGCGGGTCGGGGAGACACATTTACCTCCTGTTAGTGCAGTCGTCTGGATCAGTCTGCCTTTTTTTTTGTGTGTGTAAATATGTTTATTCTGCTGAATAAATATTTTTGCCAGCGGTGAAGCACTGGTCATCCAGCCATTTTTCAATTCAGCATTATTTACACAAAAAATGGTATATAGAGAAAGGTATATAATAACTGTTGAATACACTATTGGCAGCTGAATGACTTCTGGTGGGTTCGTAACCTTACGACGGTTACTGGCTGAAGAACTGCAGCAATATAGAAAGGCACCGATAAATCGGTCCAATCTTTGGTGTGAAGATTAATCTTCTGGTGGGGCGGTTGTAGAAGCTAGGGGCATCTTTACAATTGATCAAACGATGAGTCATTGGGGCGGCCCCGAATCTCTCTGGTCTGGTTGTAACAGAGCACTCGTATCCAGTCAACAGCAGCGAGGGTTCAGAAGGAAGGGACGGGTAAAGGCGGGTTCAGCAGGTTCCAGCAACAAGAACAAAGCGAGAGAAACGATAAGGCAAAGGGCCCCACCCAAGCAAACAACTCTCTTGATCAGGGGGGGAAGTAAGTTCGGGAGAAAAAAAAGGGTAGAGAGATGAGGAGAGTTGAGTCAAAGGACCATGTCTCTTTGCTCCATGGTGACCAGCCAGCGAGTCAAAGACACAGACTGACTAAGAGTAGAAAGTGAAATGCTGGTGGGCTCCCCCTCCTGGAACTCTTTATATACATAATCAAGGAAGAGCAAGGTCAGTGGAGAGGAGTCACAGAGAGGTGTGGATGAAGTGCGGTCCAGATAGCAAGTGCAATTGGCACCATACAACTCAATGAAATTCGGGAACCCACAAGTTCCACAGCAATATGGCAGAAGTAGTGTCACATGACCAGATCAATATTAGTCAGATCAATGTGAGTATTTACATGCTTATTTTTGTTTGCTGATGATGATGCAACAGGTAGAAAGCCATCAATGGACATGTTCTTTACCAGCACATAATCATAGGAGATTACGTAGAAATAGTTCTAGATCGTCATATATACATCTACTACAAATACCATTATAATATTTCTGAATGTCCGGCCGTCATGAACACCAGATAATACCACAAACTCTCCCCATTCAGTCCAACCTGATGCCCCTCTTAAACAACCCTTAAACCATCTCATAAGGAAGAAAGGGAAGACAAGTCACACGGATTAACAGTGAAGAAGTTGTGCTTTATTGGCATCAACTCCTGTTAACCCACTAGTGACCTATCACCCTGACTCCTTACCTTCTGTCCACACAGAGTCTCATTACCTCTCTAGTATCTATGAGTCAGTGCCTACAGCCCATTGAACCGGAGTCCCATGGTTGTTGCACACAGCTCAATTTGGATATATGAAATTTGGTAGCATCAGACAGAGTGTCTTGGGTGCTGTTCTAGAGTAGGTGTGTCTCACTCAAGAGCCAGGAGTAGAGTGATCACTCTCCAGTGTATCTGAAGCAGTGTGCAGAATAATCAATATCGAAGTGAGGCTCATGTGGTCAGGAGTGGCACAGGGTGCAGGGGGACTGGACCTCCCACAGCCACCCAATCAGGCACCCCCCACAGCCTGGGAGGGTGCCCCCCCCCCCCCCCCCCCCCAGTATGGGTGGCTGTCAGTCAACCCAGCTGCAGGTGGTGTCTCTGTGTATATGCAGATTAGGCTGGTGTGCTGGCCCATCAGCCCCATGGTAATAGGTAGTCGCAGACAGTTACAATTATATATATATATATTAAAAATGTCCCTTTCTCCAATTGCATTCTTTATGGATGCATAGAGGAACATTTCACCAAACATGAACTGTCTCTTATATAAGAACATCTCTTCATTAATCTCAGGCATCATGTATAACATATACTTATATCATGTCACAATGTAAGTGGGGCACCAGTGCTTTTAGATTACATAACCTCGTCCCCACTCTGTCACCCAAGAATAATAATGTTCTCTGCCAATATATAATTCCGAACCGACAATCCGTATATTTTTACACCATGTTACCGACGTCGAAGTCCATGCCTGGTTCCAGCAGGCAATTGGATCAGATGGAGTCCCAGAGGGCAGTGGAGAACAGGGATAGCAGGAGAAAACTGGTCGCAAAGTCATGTGTGGTGCACCCATGATCTAAGCAGTTAACGGATTGGTGATGAGGATGAAGATGATGATGAAGATTAGTCACAGGTACATGACTCACCAAACATAGCCATGGTTATAATTTGAAATATTACCTGTTGCTGCCTCTGTTCACACGACTTCCCATCATCACCCCTGACCTCACTCTCATTCTCTTCCCTGCCAGCCCCTCCCCGTCCCTCTCCCTCCCCCCCCCCCCCCATCTCCTGTCCGCCCCGCCCCACCTCGCCCCCTCCCCTCCCCGCTCACATGCGCGCCCTTTCCTTCGCCTCCCCTCCCCCTCCTCTCTCCTCCCCATCGCTCCACTCCCCTCCTCTCTCCTCCCCTCCCTCCCTCTCCCCCCTCTCCCCCACCCCCCTCCACTCCCCTCTCCTCGCCTCCCCCTCTCCCCTCGCCTCCCGCCACTCCCCTCCACACCCCTCCACTCCCATCCACTCCGCTCCACTCCCGTCTCCTCCCTCCCGTCCCCTCCCGTCCCTGTCCCGCTCCTCCCCTCTGCTCCACTTCCCCTCCCCCTCCCGTCCCTTCCCCTCCCCCCTCCTCCCCTCCCCTCTCCTCTCCTCCCCTCTCCTCCCCGTCTCCTACCCTCTCCCCACACTCCTCCCTCCTTCTCGTCCCACCTCCATCCCTCCCCTTCCCAATCCCCTCCCTCTCGTCCATTCTATTTTCTCCTCCTTCCCCCTACCAAACCCCTTCCCCCTCAGCATTTCCTTCCCCTCCCCTTCCTCCCTTCCTCGCCTCACTCTCTCCCCTTTCTCCCTCCCTTACCTCCTTCCTCCTTCCCCTTTCCTCATTCCCCTCCCTCCCTCCAGTCCCTTCCTCCCTCCTCTCTCCCTCACTTCTCCCTCTCCCCTTCCTTCAGTCCTCTTCCCTCCTTCCCCTTAGTTCTGTCCCCTCTACACTCCTTCCACTCCCTCCCCTTCCTCCCCCTTCCTCCCCTCCCCCCACCCTCCCTCCGCTCCCCCTCTCCTCCCAAACCTCTACACATAGATCAGATACCCAACTCTCGTAAAAGCCACCCTTTTATCTTTCCGGAGACCCCCTGTTCGCGTATAATATGGCTGCATCAACAATGGTAACCATGGTGACTGTGTAGGACCTGGGTTAATTAATGTTACTTCCGGTGAAACTGTAATAAATGTCAAGGAGTCACATGACCGATGGTGACGTCACAGACCCTCGATGCGGTTGCTACTTGCTGTGTCTAAGCCGTATAGTCAGCTGCACAGGTGTATTTGTTATGTTGTGGGTGTGTTTTGGCAAACACATCTAACACCATGCCTAGATCGAAACTCGAAATAGCGAATGGTAGACAGGAAGTGTGAACACTTATTTGTCTCTCATTTTTGCTTGAGTGCAAGTAAATATGCAACACAAGGAATAATTAGTAGCATGTGGTGAATAAGGGGTCAACTTTCCCTGGATCATCAGCCCATGCTTTTTCTAATCTGTTCTTGAATGAATTTATTAACTCGGCATCAATAACATTTTGTGGGAGACTGTTCCATATATTTATGATCCTGTTTGAGAAACTATGTTGCCTTAACTTTGAAATGGCTCTGGGTTTAACTAGTTTGAGAGTATGGCCCCGACTGCCTTCGCTTTTATTCAAGGTGAAAAATTTGTTCATATCTATTTTCATCAAAACCTTTCATAATTTTAAATACTTCAATTATGTCACTTCTTTTCCTTCTGTAGGAAAGGGTAGGAAGTTTCAATTCTCTAAGCCGTTGTTCATAGGATAAGTCCTTTATAACTGCAACTAATTTTGTTGCACATCTCTGAACCTTTTCGATCTCCAGAATATCTTTCCGAAATTTCCAGAATATCGATCTCACATTTCTTCGATTTTCGGATTGGCATCATCACCATTATTCTATTCATGCTCCCTGATGCAATCACTATATCCATGCCGACCTGTGCATGTGACATTTCACTTGGAGGCATTAGTGGGCAAGGGTCTAGCTTCCATACATGCAGGTACGCAGCTGTTTACCACCTGAGATTACAATTTAAAATAACAAATACATAATTATGATGTTTGAGTAAAATTGATGTATCACCTCAAGATTGTAGATAAAGTCAAGTAATTTTATTATCACCTCAAGATGAAGAGTTCAGGCGCAAACCACCTAAAAGCCAATCCAAAAATGGATATACACATTGGAATCAAACCTACATTTCTTCTTTTTTTATTCCTATTAGTTCTTCATTGCTCCATACACATGTGATCATATGTAAAGTGGAATTAGTGAGAATTACAATTATCTTCATGTAAACTTCTTTTATCTAAAATTGATTTTTGGATTGGCGTTTACGTGGTTTTGCGCCTGAACTCTTCCTATATACATTTAACGCTGCATAATGCAATGAAAACATCAAATTTTCAAAACCATGACAATTATCTAGATTTGATTATAGCCTACAAATATCTCTAACTTAGAGACTGATGAGCTTCTTAAAGCCTTGTCACCACATAGAATAGAATTCTGATATAATTTCATAGAACCTTTTCATGCAGAAGCCTATGATGTCTGACTTTAGGCATGCTTGCCAACATTAATTTACCATTTTTGCATTTCAAATATCTCAAAAGTTAGCCATTTAAATTAAAAGTTACTTTAAACTAAAATATGTAGGCATAGCAAGTCGCACATTGGTTCCTAATTAAAGTACAGAAATTCAGCAGAAAAATGGTTAATTTAATAATACATCCTGCTAAATATTGAAACCCGTATCATCATCATCAACTCAAGTAATGAAAGCAGTCTTTGTCGCATCGCGACCGACAGGATGATGATGATCATCATCATGCTGTCGGTCGTGATGCGACAAACTGCTTTCATTACTTGACTGTCGCTCTCCATTTAGCTCTCTCCTGTGAGCCGTGTACTATTATATTAAATATATATTAAAATCCGGTGCTTAAATATATCGTCTAGTTCTATCTACGCAGGTAAGCAGCTGCTTAATTATCACCTGAGAATACAAATATATTTTGTATTAAAATACATGATATTTATAGCATTTTATTCCAGAGTGTTTTATTCCAATATCATTTTATATACCCATCTACGTACCACGTAATACAGGGAAGCTAGGCCTCTGGTGTTGCTTACTGCAGTTCTAGGTTGGGCTGGTGGTGAAATTGACACTTTGATTAGTGAAGCCTGTCGGCCAAAGTGGTTAATCTGATAAGGATATTTACATAACGTTGTAAATTGGACATGCTATAATTCATACCATTGCGCTTCTCGCGTCATGTTTCCTTCTGTAAACAGGGAATCCAGGAATAGGTCTGTTGAGGAAACAATCTTCAAGTACAGAACTGCGATTTTACGGTGGAACACGGATTGAATAATCCGCCATTGGAATAAAGGAAGATATAATCAAATTTAATAAAATATCATATATGTTAATACAAATAATATTTGTAATCTGAAGGGAGGTAGGCCTACTTCTTTTTGTTGATTTCTGATCAACTGTTTTTTTTGTAATTTCTGATCTATTGTTTCTTTTGTTAATTTCTGATCTATTGTTTTTTTTGTTAATTTTGTATTTACTGGTTTTTGTTAATTCTGATCTACTTGTTTTGGTGAATTCCTGATCTACTGTTTTTTGTTAATTTCTGATCTACTGATTTTTTTTTGTTAATTCCTGAGCTACTGTCTTTTCAAAATTGTTTAATCTACTGGGTTTTGTTAATTCTTTTCTAGACTCCTACTGGTTTTTGTTCATTTCTGATCTGATGCTTTCTTTGGTTCATTTCTGATCTAGTGGTTTTGTGTGTGTTCATTTTTGATCGATAATCTGGTGTTAATTTCTGATCTAGTTTGTAGGCCTATCTGTTAAGTTCTGCTCTCTCCCCTAATTACACTTAGTCCTCATTATGATCGTCATGCTGTCGGTCACGATGCAACAAAGACTGCTTTCATTACTTGACGGCCGCTCTCCATTTAGCTCTCTGCTGTGAGAGTGATGTCCATGAGTTGGTCTTAGTGTCTCTCAGCTTCAGGTTTCTCTTGATGGTATCCTTGAACCGGAGATGAGGCCGCCCTCTCTTTCTGTAACCAGAAGACAGTTGAGAGTAGAGGATCTGCTTTGGTACCCTGTCTGATGACATCCTCATGAGGTGTCCAGTCCACTAAAGATGTTTTCTGATCAGAAGATCTTCCATAGAGGGCAGCCCCGTCTGTTCGAGTATTTCCTTATTTGTCACTTTGTCCTTCCAGGTTAGCCTCATGATTGAACACAGATGTTGCATCATGAAGGCATGCAGCTTTTCACTGTCATCTGTACACTGTCCAGGCCTCGGCTCCATATAGTAGGGTGGATAGCACGATTGCATGGTAGATCTTGCCTTTCACCCGCATGGACACATTGTGGTTGTTCCAGAGTCTCTGGCATAGTCGGCTGAAAGATGCACTAGCCTTGGCCATCCTCCTCTGTATTTCAGCATCAATGCATCCATCACTTGATATAGTGCTTCCAACGTAGGTGAATTCCGGAACAGAGTTCAGCTTTTTTCCATGAACCATGATATCCTCCTCTCAGGTTCTTGTAGAGTTGGGTTGGTACAGCACCTCTGTCTTCTTGATGGTAATCTTCAGGCCAAACTTCTTTGATGCATCGGAGAAAGCATCCATTATTTTCTGGATGGCTTCAGCAGAGTGGGCAACCAGTGCACTGTCATCTGTGAATAGCAGCTCTCTCACCAGCATCTGAGTAGTTTTGGTCTTCGCTCTGAAGTGTGCGATGTTGAATAGGTCAGCACGCTGTCTGGACTGTCTACAGTCCATATTTAATATGGACCCCAAAAATCAGAGCCCCCTGGTAGCCGCCATCTTGAATTCCAAGATGGCTGCCCAGCTGCACCTATTTTTCTCTATATCTCCCATAATATAGTAGATACAAACATATTTAAAATGCTATACCTATGTTTTCTGGGTCTCGGAATCCAATGGAATCATTTACAGAAGTGGTTGGTGGCCGCCATCTTGGAATCCAAACCTCATGATGTAAACAGGTGTAAGCAGTTGGGGGGAGGACCGGTGGGTGGTGGGGAGATGGGGGGATGGGGGGATGGGGGGATGGGGGGATGGGGGGATGGGGGGATGGGGTGGGTGGGAGGGGCGGATGCTCCCAATTGGATGGAACGTGTCCATGCTTCATGCTCTAAGCACATCTTAAAGTTCCCATCAGAGCCCTCGTGACACGATCTCGCCTGGAGCGTGTAGTTCCTCAGGCAGCAGGAACGCCACCTGTACCGGAAGTCACGTGGTCTGAGTATGCCTGCTGGTGTGTGGTGTGTGGGTGTGTAGGTGAGAGAGGGCAGACACCCATTAAGGTTGCATGGTCCGATGGCTTTGTCTTTTTCCCCCTACTTTCTTTTTTTAGATAAATATATCAGGTTGACAATTATACCATCACTTTGGGGGAAGCTTCTTGAAAACTGGGCATCTTTGGAGAATTTTGAACTACAAGAACCCAACATAACGTTGACAATCTTGCCAAAACTACAATGTGTATGCCTCAAATTTACATATCCGATGGCCACGTGATGTAGGTTGACCTACTAATATAGAATAGCCTCTTGGAACTTGTTTAAGCTGCACATGATGCTGAGAATCAGGACAAGTGTAATGAGGTAACAAGAGTGACCTAATTTGTTAGTTGGTCCGTGTTTGTGGCTTTCTCAAAGTAGGTACCACCGAGTGGATGGCATCATCAATGGGGACCTTTCATGGGCCATTTCTCTCGCTATACACTTGGTGGCAGCACCTGTTCCCGGTCCAAGTCAGCCATTATGGTTGGATAGAAGATGTAGGTGTGTGTGTGTGTTGGTGGTGTAGATGCGTGGTGGGGGGTGGGGGTACTATGGTGGGGGTGTAGGTGTAGGCGTGTGGTGAGGGTTTAGGGGTGTGGTGAGGGTGTAGGTGTGTATGTGGTGATAGTGTAGGAGTGTGTGTGGTGGTGTAGGTGTGGTGGTGGTGGAGGTGTGTGGTGGGGGTGTAAGGGGTACTGGGGGTATAGGTGTGACATGGCGTGTATGGGGTATAGGTGTGTGTGGTTGGGGTTTAGGGCTGTGGTGGGGGTTTATGTGTGTGGTGAGGGTGTATGGGTGTGGTGAGGTGTATGGGTGCGGTGGGGGTGTAGGTGTGAGGTGGGGGTTTAGGTGTGTGGTGGGGGTTTAGGGATGTAGTGGGGTTGTAGGTGTGTGGTGTGTGGTGTATGTGTGTGGTGGTGTAGGTGTGTGGTGGTGGTGTAGGTGTGTGTGTTTGAGGTATAGGTGTGTGTGGTGAGGGTGTAGGTGTGTGTGTGGTGAGGGTGTATGAGTGAGTGTGGTGGTGTAGGTGTGGTGGGGCTGTAGGTGTGTAGGTATGTAGTTACTGGGGGTATAGGGGGTGTAGGGGGTATAGGTGTGTGTGGTGGGGGTTTACGGATGTGGTTGGGGGTGTAGTTGTGTGGTGGGGTTTTGACATTTAGGGATGTGAAAGATTGTTAGGTGCCGCTCTGCAAGACACCCCTACACCTCCACCACAAACCACCTACACCCCCACCACACACACCGTCAACCCCCACCAGACACACCTACACCCCCAGCAAATCCCATACCCCCACCACAACCCTAAGCCCCCACCAAACCCCTACACCCCACCACACCCACTCCACCATATATATTTTACTTCAAATATATAAATATTTAATTGTATGGCGCAGGCTTCGTGGGTGGAAGGTTGGGATTTCGAATCCCGGTGGAGTGAAAGCAATGACTTACAAAAGTGATACCTCCTGCTACCTATTCTTGCACTTGGCATCACTAGGATAGGGCAATGACTGGTTAGACCAGTATAATGTGACTGAGTGGGATATTGGGTCATGGTGCCAGTCGTCTGATCTTCCAGTGGTGCATCACTATAAAGCCACCATGAGTGCCCACTGTCACAATGTCGGTACCTGTCAGATATGACCATCGATGTTGCTAGGACGTATAGCCCAAGCAACCAAGGAACCTAATAAATAATCTAATTTTATTTCAAAGTTTACTAAGGTGGATCAAAGACCCTATAATACTAAGACTGCTCACTCAGCCTGTACTGTGTAATCAAAATGATCAAACCCACCACATATTATATGTATAAATGTATATATAAATGTGAAAGATGTGTGATGATGGCAATGCTGATGATGATGCTGATGATGATGGGTATTTGTTCATAACAATTTCATATTGATGTGTATTCAGACTGACCTATCCCATGTAAAATATAATTGTATGCGTTTACATGTGAAACACCAACCAGCAGCCGGCCTGATCAAACCCATGACAAGGTGGCACGGCGAATTTACATTACCATGGGAGAGATAGGGCGTGAACTGTCTTAGTATTATAGGGTCTTTGGGTGGTTTAGAGTAATCAGTCTGATCTATGTTCATCTATAAGACAAAGAGCAGGAACGCAAAACCCTCACACTACGCAACTTTGATCAATGATGGCGTTTTTGTTAATTGTCCACGTTGTAACATTGGCAATTTGGGGTGCAGAACCTGGTTCAAAGCAGCCATGCAGGGTGTGGCGCCATCTTCTGGATCCCCATGACACTACGGGGCGTAATCGATTAATCAACTCGGGTCACCCGAGCCACTTTTTGGTGCCTGCGCCCATCCTACAGATTCGGGTTGAATAAACGAATACGGGATGGACAAACTGGTGGCTTAATCCAAAACTTTCTTGTTGTTATAATAACCGATAAAAGTACAGCAACACAGGATTTAAAGTATTTTATGATTGTATAAGCTGACAATCTGGGTTATTACAAAAAAACATTTAAACAACACATAGGAATTGTACTAGTAGCTGTTATCCTACAGGTACCAGCACAAATGTGACGTCATCGCTCCTATCAACCCCCAGCAAAGACGTGGGTTACTGGGGTCGGACTGGGGTCGGGCATTTTTGCACACAGCCTGTGTATTTGTCTACTCCACTCGCGGTGTTCGATTTGAAATTTTAGCAACTCGGGTGACCCGAGTCGCCCTGGTCGTGTTAATGGAATACAGACACAGTGTGCTAGACTACACCACAACCATCGCCCTCCCCCCATCGCCTGTTATCCGACTGATCTGGTCGTTATTTGTCCACGTTATTTGTCCAGGTGGAGGTGTGCCACGTGATCAGGTGGAGGTGTGCCACGTGATCACGTGGAGGTGTGCGTCGGTGAGTAGAAGTGTGACCTGGTCGGCTGTGCGACTGACAGTGAGTGCATATTGGTGGTGGGTTCTGGGAGGTAGATATCACTCGTATGATTGGGCTGTCATTGGCTGGTTTTGTTTTGTGCTGTGTGTCTGTGATGGAGGGTTGTGATGGGCTATCCCTGATGGTGGATTTGGTTGTCTGCGTCTCCCTCACGCCCATCCGGTCAGGAGGGGGAGTGTGTGTTATGTATCAGTTCCCTGTGCCCCAACAATGACCCCGGATGAACGCTCATTCAATCCCATTGTAAAATATTCCGACTTTTTAGGTCCAGTTCAAAAGTAAATAATAGTTTAAATAAATTCTAAAATATCTCCTTTTCACAAAACTCATATGTGAATCATTAAGACAACTGTTTTAATCATATTTAAATCATCCAGTTATTTCTATAAAATCATTATTATAATATTCCAATTATATAATTAGCCCTATAAAACCACTCTAATAATACCTAATTCATTCTATCATGTTGGTAACTACATATGCATAATATTCAAACCAAGTTGTGAAACCATTGTAGATTATGTATATTAAGTGAAGTGATAATTAATATCAGATTGTTCTAAGGTTCTACATCAAATATAACCACTGGAGATAAGAACTCTGGAAAATTATTACTGTATTGGTATATTTACATGTATTACTGAATTGAAGTCTGTTGGTATTATATATTGTATAAAGCGAGGTAAATGCTGAAACTAAGGACATCATATACATAATATAGTTGTTGCAGATTGTAGTTTATTCACCCATACACATAGTCTGTGAAGAATGCCACAGAATGGGTACAATAATTAAGTTAAGAAACTGAGTTTTGTGTGCCTGTTATGGTATGATTTACAGATGCCAGTATCTGAGGGAGTGTTAGCACACAGGTGACAATGCATGGGGGTTGTGTCTGTGTGAGTGTTTGCAGGACCTGCCAAATCCAGGTGTCAGGCTGGAGGTGGGAGGCGGAGTGTGTGTGTGTGTGGTGAGTCCTCCCTGCCCCACCTGGTGGCAGTTTGCTGAACTAAAGATGATGCAATATGTAATTCTCAAAGTAAGGCATGTAGAAACTCCTACTATTTTGGAGTTGTCCAAATCTAGGTAGTGGTGTTATGTACAGATAAATAGGGTTGATGCTCCCATGTAAGTGTCATTGGTGAACTTGATGGACAAATATGTATCTGACTTGGGGTGGGTGGGTTGGCTTCCCCACCCCCTTACCCAGCAGATGGGGAGGGGGCTGGTGGGAGTGGTAGGGGTCCAACCACTCCAACCCTGCCTACCCTCACCACTGACTGGAGCAGTTTGGCTAAAAAATGCCATGTTACTGTCTCTGACTGAGAATACTCCCAGCAACTGTGTACCTGTATTTTGAATGTTTTCCATCTGAACAAAAGAGCTGGGCAGGGGGTGTGGCAGGCAGATGACCTAGAGAAAGCACAGCACGAGGAGCCAGCCACCCCTCCCTACTAGACTTTACCACACTTAATTTCTGTTGTGTTACTATTTCTTGGAACTGATATACTAAGCAGATATTGAAAGCAGATATAGTAAGCAGATATAGTAAGCAGATATAGTAAGCGGATCATTGCTTGAGTAATACTGAGTAACAGGGCTGAGTGCTTTCCGGCCTCCACACACTGAAGTTAGGGTTCTATTTCCTATAAAGATTCTAGCATGTAAAATACCGCTAGTAAGCACCATGATCCGATACCCCACTCAGTCACTTAATCCTGATACTGAGCTAGTCAGTCCTTGTCGTGTCTTATTAGTGCTGAGTGCCAGGCTAGGTAGCTACAAGTACCAATTTTGTAAGTCAGTGGTTTTACTCAGCTGGAATTCGAACTCCCGACCTTCTGCATGGGTAGCTGGCCAGCGCTCTTACCAGTTGGGCTCCTGTGTCCAGTGGTTTGGTAGGACTCGTATTGTAACAAGTATTGTTCTGGAAGTTCTCGAGGGGGTGACACAAAAACACACACACACAAAAAACATTCACCAGGAATCCATTAGGGATCTGTGTTTGTTGAAGAGGCTGTTAATTACTGTCAGTCTTTTTAGTGAGGCATGTCATCCCACACACGCCATTCCATATGAATGCTTAAAGATCCATAATCTGATGTTTTTTAGTTTCTCTCATTTTCTAAAATAAATATATAAGGTGATCAGTATAAGCTGCCTTACTTTAGCGTAAAGTAACTTTTATTTTAAATGGCTAACTTTTGAGATATTTGACGTGGAAACATGCACAATTAACTTTGGCCAGCTTGCCAACACCCGGGTCAATACCGCAGGCTTCTGCTGGAACAGGTTCTATTTAACTGCCTCAGTATTCCTTTTTATGTGGTGATAAATGTTTAATAACTGCACCAGTATCTAAGTTAGATATGTAGAATTAAACTTAATTAATTATTTCGGTTTTGAAAATTTGATGTTTTCATTGGACTATCCAGCCTTAAAATAAATGTTAAAAAACTGTAAACATAACTTATTCAAGCTCTAAAACAGACAAATTAGCTCTGTTGTGAAGTATTCCAAATGAGGGCACACCACAACGCCAGACGGGCAGTTGAGCATGGGAAGGATTCAGTGGGAAGGGGTTTTATGTCCACCCGCTTACAAGTACTTACATCATGAGGATTACCACAATCCCACCACCCGCTTACAACTGCTTACATCATGAGGATTACCGCTATCCCACCACCCGCTTACAACTACTCACACCATGATGATTACCACTATCCCCTCCCACACAATTACACCCGCTTACACCATGAGGATTACCACTATCCCCCCACCCACTTACACCTGCTTACACCATGAGGATTACCACTATCCCACCACCAGCTTACAACTGCTCACACCATGATGATTACCACTATCCCCCCACCCACTTACAACTACTTACATCATGAGGATTACCACTATCCCCCCACCCACTTACAACTACTTACATCATGAGGATTACCACAATCCCACCACCCGCTTACAACTGCTCACACCATGATGATTACCACTATCCCCCCACCCACTTACACCCGCTTACACCATGAGGATTACCACTATCCCCCCACCCGCTTACACCTGCTTACACCATGAGGATTACCACTATCCCACCACCAGCTTACCACTGCTTACATCATGAGGATTACCACTATCCCACCACCAGCTTACAACTGCTTACATCATGAGGATTACCAGTATCCCACCACCCGCTTACAACTGCTCACACCATGATGATTACCACTATCCCCTCCCACACAATTACACCCGCTTACACCATGAGGATTACCACTATCCCCCCACCCGCCTATAATGGCTTACACCATGATGATTACCAGTATCCCCCCACCGACTTACACCTGCTTACACCATGAGGATTACCACTATCCCCTGCCCACTTACACCTGCTTACACCATGAGGATTACCACTATCCCACCACCAGCTTACCACTGCTTACATCAAGAGGATTACCATTATCCCACCACACACTTACAACTGCTTACACCATGAGGATTACCACTATCCCACCACCCGCTAACAACTGCTTACACCATGAGGATTACCACTATTCCCCCACCCGATTACAACTGCTTCGATCATGAGGATTACCACTATCCCACCACCTGCTTACAGCTGCTTACATCGTGATGATTACCACTATCCCCCTACCTGCTTACAACTGCTTACACCGTGAGGATTACCACTATTTCCCCACCCACTTACAACTGCTTACACCATGAGGATTACCACTATCCCCCACCCACTTACAACTGCTTACACCATGAGGATTACCACTATCCCCCCACCCACTTACACCTGCTTACACCATCAGGATTAGCACTATCACCCCCACACACTTACAACTGCTTACACCATGAGGATTACCACTATCCCCCCACCTGCTTACAACTGCTTACTCCATGAGGATTACCACTATCCCCCCACCCACTTACACCTGCTTACACCATGAGGATTACTCATCACCCCCCACACACTTACAACTGCTTACACCATGAGGATTACCATTATTACCCCCCACCCACTTACAACTCCTTACACCATGGGATTCCCACTATCCCCCCACCTGCTTACAACTGCTTACTCCATGAGGATTACCACTATCCCCCCCACCCACTTACACTGCTTAACAACCAGGAGGATTACACTTATCCCCTCACCCACTTACACCTGCTTACACCATCAGGATTACCACTATCCCCCCACCTGCTTACAACTGCTTACACCATGAGGATTCCCACTATCCCCCCACCCGCTTACAACTGCTTACATCATGAGGATTACCACTATCCCACCACACACTTACAACTGCTTACACCATGAGGATTACCACTATCCCACCACCCGCTAACACCTGCTTACACCATGAGGATTACCACTATTCCCCCACCCGATTACAACTGCTTCGATCATGAGGATTACCGCTATCCCACCACCTGCGTACATCTGCTTACATCATGATGATTACCACTATCCCCCTACCTGCTTACAACTGCTTACACCGTGAGGATTACCACTATTTCCCCACCCACTTACAACTACTTACACCATGAGGATTACAACTATCCCCCACCCACTTACAACTGCTTACACCATGAGGATTACCACTATCCCCCACCCACCTACAACTGCTTGCACCATGAGGATTACCACTATCCCACCACCTGCTTACAGCTGCTTACACCATGAGGATTACCACTATCACCCCACCCCCTTACAACTGCTTACATCATGAGGATTACCACTATCCCACCACCTGCTTACAACTGCTTAGATCATGAGGATTACCGCTATCCCTCACCCGCTTAAAACTGCTTACATCATGAGGATTACCACTATCCCCCACCCACGTACAACTGCTTACACCATGATGATTCCCACTATACCCCCACCTGCTTACACCTGCTTATATCCTAAGGATTAGCACTGTCCCACCACCCGCTTACAAGTGCTTACACCATGAGGATTACCACTATACCCCCACCTGCTTACACCTGCTTACACCATGAGGATTACCACTACCCCCCACCCGCTTACAACTGCTTACAACATGAGGATTACCACTATACCCCCACCCGCTTACAACTGCTTACACTATGATGATTACCACTATCCCCCCACACACTTACAACTGCTTACACCATGAGGATTACCACTATCCCCACATTACACTGCTTAACCATGAGGATTCCACTATCCCCCACGCTTACAACTGCTTACACCATGAGGATTACCACTATCCCCCCACACACTTACAACTGCTTACACCATGAGGATTACCACTATCCCCCACCCACTTACAACTGCTTACACCATGAGGATTACCACTATCCCACCACCTGCTTACACCTGCTTACAACATGAGGATTACCACTATACCCCCACCCGCTTACAACTGCTTACACTATGATGATTACCACTATCCCCCCACACACTTACAACTGCTTACACCATGAGGATTACCACTATTCCCCCACATGCTTACACCTGCTTACACCATGAGGATTACCTCCCCTCACTTAACTGCTTACACCATGAGGTTTACATATCCCCCACACACTCTGCTTACACATGAGGATACCATTATCCCCCCACCACTTACAACTGCTTACACCATGAGGATTACCACTATCCCCCACCCACTTACAACTGCTTACACCATGAGGATTACCACTATCCCCCCACACACTTACAACTGCTTACACCATGAGGATTACCACTATCCCCCACCCACTTACAACTGCTTACACCATGAGGATTACCACTATCCCACCACCTGCTTACACCTGCTGACACCATGAGGATTACCACTATACCCCCACCCGCTTACAACTGCTTACACCATGATGATTACCACTATCCCCCCACACACTTACAACTGCTTACACCATGAGGATTACCACTATTCCCCCACATGCTTACACCTGCTTACACCATGAGGATTCCCACTATCACCCCCATTCGCTTACACCTGCTTACACCATGAGGATTACCACTATCCCCCCACATGCTTACACCTGCTTACACCATGAGGATTCCCACTATCACCCCCATTCGCTTACAACTGCTTACACCATGAGGATTACCACTATCCCCCCACCCACTTACAACTGCTTACACCATGAGGATTACCAGTATGCCCCCACACACTTACACCTGCTTACACCATGAGGATTACCACTACCCCCCACCCACTTACAACTGCTTACACCATGATGATTACCACTACCCCCCACCCACTTACAACTGCTTACACCATGAGGATTACCACTATCACCCCCACACACTTACAACTGCTTACACCATGAGGATTACCATTATCCCCCCACCCACTTACAACTCCTTACACCATGAGGATTACCATTATCCCCCCACCCACTTACAACTCCTTACACCATGAGGATTACTATTATCCCCCCACACACTTACACCTGCTTACACCATGAGGATTACCAATTTTCCCCCACATGCTTACAACTGCTTACACCATGAGGATTCCCTACCCCCCCCCCCACCCGCTTACATGCTTACACCATACCAGTGTGCCCCCACCCACTTACAACTGCTTACACCATGAGGATCCACTATCCCCCCACCACTTACCACTGCTTACACCATGAGGATTACCACTATCCCCCCAGCCCACTTACAACTGCTTACACCATGAGGATTACCACTATCCCCCACCCAGTTACAACTGCTTACACCATGAGGATTACCACTACCCCCCACCCACTTACAACTGCTTACACTATGAGGATTCCCACTATCACCCCCATTTGCTTACAACTGCTTACACCATGAGGATTACCAATATCCCCCCACCCACTTACAACTGCTTACACCAAGAGGATTACTGCCATCCCCCCCACCTGCTTACACCATGAGGCTTCCCACCATCCCACACCCTGCTGGCCGCCATCTTGGAATCCAAGATGGCGGCCACCAACCACTTCTGTAAATGATTCCATTGTATTCCTAGACGCAGAAAACATAGGTTTCCTCATTCTCCACCTGTCATTCACATCAATGCTTTGATCTGTATGTTCTTGTATAACTGTCCACCTAGATTCTTCTACGTTTGTTTAATGGTATCAACATTTATATTTAGGACTGGATGTTAACAGGTTGCTGGAGTCTTATGCCCTGGCAACAACTAAGGTCATATCAGGACGGGTACCGACTTGTGATAGTGCATACTCATGGCGGCTTTATAGTGCAGCACAACTGGGAAATCAGGCGTTGCTGGTATTATGTAATTGCAAGCACTATATATGACTTATGGACATCAACTACTTACAAGCTTGAGGGATGACTATATAACTCTGCACTGACTGGTAAGGAGCCACATAGACAGCCAGGAACAGATAGGGTGATTGCATCAGGGAGTCTAGGTAGCGTAATGATTATAACACTAGACCTGAATGGCAAGAAGTGTCGAATCGAAGACCTGCTCGAGGTCCAATATTTCCCAATTTCATCACCTTAACTCTCTAGGTGCAATATTTCCCAATTTCATCACCTTAACTCTCTAGGTGCAATATTTCCCATGTTCATCACCTCGACGACGATCCAAAGGAAAACATTTGATGAATGACTCCGAAATAAAGGGCAACTCATCCATGGTGGCCATCTTTAATGGCGACAAGATATTGACCAACTGTTGAATGAAATAATAGCCGCACCCATCTAGTTAAATAGAAAGCACGCTCCCGCACCTCAGGTGTATTTAATTGAGCTGTGAGGAGTCCCCTTGTGAGAACAAACCCTACTCCTTTTTTGATCAAATAATCTGTTTGTGGAATAAATAGAAACCAATTAGTAGCCATTCACACGCCCTGTCCTTCACTCTCCCCCCCCCGTGTTCCATCTGGGTTATTTCCTCACACTGGGACTAAAAAGCCCCGGACCCTCATCCGGGGTGGTCCGTGGCGATCCGGGGTGATCCGTGCCTCGTCCGGGGCTCGTCCGTGGTGATCCGGCGTGATCCGTCGTGATCCGGGGTGATCCGTGGCTGGTCCGGGGTCCGCCCCGGATGTTTTAAAAGGTTCGATCCGGCATGGTAGTGGTAGTAGTAGTAGTAGAGAAACTGCCCCGGACCACCCTGGACAGCCCGGACAGGCCCCAGACCACCCCTTGACAGCCCGGAGAGGCCCCGGTTCACCCCCGCACTACCCGGACCACCCCTGGACCACCCCTGGATGGGCACCGACCGGGTAGGTGTGACTGCGAGGCAAACAACGACGAAAACAGCCATTTTATCCCGGGCGGTCCAGGACATTCCGGGCGAGTGGTCCGGGGGTGGTCCGGGTCAAATTCCAGGGCTCGTGCTGGTAGGTGTGACTGGGCCCACGGCACATGTACTCTCACAAGATAATAACAACTCCTGACCTAGTTAAAACAGGCCCACACTCCGCCATTGTCACCACAATCACTTAGAAATGTAAGTGTATCAGGCCAATCATCACTAAAAGTTATAACCATTAGCCTTTCAGTCTAATCATCACTCACAACTATAAATGTTACCATATCAGTTCAATCATTACTCACAAATATAACCACTAGCATATCAGTTCAATCATTACTCACAGTTATCACCGTTATCCTATCCGTAACAAATATCACTCACAGCTATACCCATTAGTCCATCAGTTCAATCATTACTCAAAACTATAACTGTTAGCGTAACAGTTCAATCATTACTCACAACTATAAATGTTAGTATATCAGTGCAGTCATTAGTCACAACTATAACCCTTAGCATATCAGTTCAATCATTACTCACAACTATAAATGTTAGTATATCAGTGCAGTCATTAGTCACAACTATAACCCTTAGCATATCAGTTCAATCATTACTCACAACTATAACTGTTACCCTATTAGTTCAATCAAACCTCAAACTATAATGTTTAGCCTATCAGTCCAATCATCACTCACAGCTATACCTCTTAGCCTATTAGTCCAGGCATTATTCACAGGTATAAAGATTATCCTAACAGTCAAATCATAACTCATAACTATACCCATTAGTGTATCGGTCCAATCCTTACCCACAACTATAGCCGTTAGCCTATCAGTCCAACGATCACTCCCAGCTATAACTGTTCGTCTATCACTACAACCGTCACTCACAGCTATAACCATTAGCCTGTCATTCCAATCATTACTCACATGTTTACCCATTAGCCTATCAGTCCAATCATTAGTCACAACTAGAATTGATAGCCTATCAGTGCAATCATTACTCACAACTATACATGTTAGCGTACAATCCAAGCATTACTCACAGCTAGAACCATTAGCCTATGAGTCCACCCGACGCTCTAACTAAATCAACATGGCTGCCAACTCATGGGAAGCTATTGCCCAGGTACAAAACACTTACCACTGATACCTTAACAACATTTGTCTGTTATCACACTGCTTCAAGTTTTCAAAAAAAACACCGCTGGTATTAACATTTAAACACAACCAGTGATCTGACATGTACACATCTTACCAGTGGTCTGACATGTACACATCTTACCAGTGCTCTGGCATGTACACATCTTACCAGTGCTCGGACATGTACACATCTTACCAGTGCTCTGGCATGTACACATCTTACCAGTGCTCTGACATGTACACATCTTACAAGTGCTCTGACATGTAAACATCTTACATGCTGATGAATACAATATTTTCCAAAAAAACACACACACACCCAAAACCAAGATTGAGATCTCGGCCTAACATTGCTGCTCAGTATCATTATTGCTCATCAGCGAACCAATATCGCCCTTTCATTGTCATTTATTCTAATAGTTCTTGCCATTTCTTGTATTATATCTCCAGGTTGCTAGCGAGGATCTGACAGGTTACAGCGGAGCTCCTCCGGCGTAGGATACTGGTAGGATTTGTTCATTTGTGTTATCTTGGGCTGACTCCATGTTGACCTGTGTATTTGTGTAACAGAGTGGCTGTGTGGCTCAGCGGCCGGGTGGCTGTGCAGAAGTGTGGCTGTGTGGCTGGGAGGATATGTGCCTGTGTGGGTGTGTGGCTCTGTGCCTGTGTGGTTGTGTGCCTGTGTGGTTGTGTGCCTGTTTGCCTGTGTGGCTGTGCGCGGTTGTCTGGCTCTATGCCTGTGTGCATGTGTGGATGTGTAACTGTGTGGTCGTGTGGCTGTGTGACTGTAGCTGTGTGGATATGTGACTAATTGTGTAACTGTGTGGTTGTATAGCTGTGCCTATTTGACTGTAGTTGTATGGCTGTGTGAGTGTGTGGCTGTGTGACTATTTGGCTGTGTTGCTGTGTGGCTGTGTGACTATTTGGCTACGTGGCTGGATTACTGTGCGGCTGTGATTGTGTGGCTGTGTGACTGTGTGGATGTGTGACTGTGGTTGTGTGACTGTGTTGATGTGTGACTGTGTGACTGTGTAACGGTGTAACTGTGTAACTGTGTGGTTGTGTGACCGTGTAAAGGTGTGGCTGTGTAACTGTGGCTGTGTGACTGTGATTGTATGACTGTGTCGCTGTGTGACTGTGTAACTGTGTACCTGTGTGGTTGTGTGACTGTGTAACTGTGTAAATGTGTGGCTGTATAACTGTGTGGCTGTGTGACTGTGATTGTATGACTGTGTGGATGTGTGGCTGTGTGACAGTGTGACAGTATGACTGTGTGGCTGTTTGACTGTGATTGTATGACTATGTGACTGTGTAACTGTGTGGCTGTGTAACTGTGTGATTGTATGACTGTGTGGATGTGTGGCTGTGTGGCTGTGTGACTGTGATTGTATGACTGTATGGCTGTGTTGATGTGTTGATGTGTGACTGTGTGATTGTGTAACTGTGTAACTGTGTGGATGTGCGAATGTGTGACAGTGTGACAGTGTGGCAGTATGACTGTATGACTGTGTTAACTGTGTGGATGTGTGAATGTGTGACAGTGTGACAGTATGACTGTCTGGCTGTGTGACTGTGTAACTGTGTGAATGTGTGACTGTGTGACAGTGTGACAGCATGACTGTGTGGCTGTGTGACTGTGTGACTGTGATTGTATGAATGTGTGGCTGTGTGGCTGTGTTGCTGTGTTGCTGTGTGACTGTGTAACTGTGTAACTGTGTGGATGTGTGACTGTGTGACTGTGTGATAGTGTGACAGTATGACTGTCTGGCTGTGTGACTGTGTAACTGTGTGGATGTGTGACTGTGTGACAGTGTGACAGTATGACAGTGTGACAGTGTGACAGTATGACTGTGTGACAGTGTGACAGTATGCCTGTCTGGCTGTGTGACTGTGATTGGGTGGTTGTGTACCTGTGTGGCTGTGTTGCTGTGTAATTGTGTAACTGTGTGGATGTGTGACTGCATGCCTGTGTGACAGTGTGACATTATGACTGTCTGACTGAGATTGGGTGGTTGTGTACCTGTGTGGCTGTGTTGCTGTGTAACTGTGTAACTGTGTAACTGTGTGGATGTGTGACTGTATGCCTGTGTGACAGTGTGACAGTATGACTGTGTGACTGTGATTGGGTGGTTGTGTACCTGTGTGGCTGTGTGACTGTGATTGTATGACTGTATGGCTGTGTTGATGTGTTGATGTGTGACTGTGTGATTGTGTAACTGTGTAACTGTGTGGATGTGCGAATGTGTGACAGTGTGACAGTGTGGCAGTATGACTGTATGACTGTGTTAACTGTGTGAATGTGTGAATGTGTGACAGTGTGACAGTATGCCTGTCTGGCTGTGTGACTGTGTAACTGTGTGAATGTGTGACAGTGTGACAGCATGACTGTGTGGCTGTGTGACTGTGTGACTGTGATTGTATGACTGTGTGGCTGTGTGGCTGTGTTGCTGTGTTGCTGTGTGACTGTGTAACTGTGTAACTGTGTGGATGTGTGACTGTGTGACTGTGTGATAGTGTGACAGTATGACTGTCTGGCTGTGTGACTGTGTAACTGTGTGGATGTGTGACTGTGTGACAGTGTGACAGTATGACAGTGTGACAGTGTGACAGTATGACTGTGTGACAGTGTGACAGTATGCCTGTCTGGCTGTGTAACTGTGATTGGGTGGTTGTGTACCTGTGTGGCTGTGTTGCTGTGTAATTGTGTAACTGTGTGGATGTGTGACTGTATGCCTGTGTGACAGTGTGACAGTATGACTGTGTGACTGTGATTGGGTGGTTGTGTACCTGTGTGGCTGTGTGACTGTGTAACTGTGTGGATGTGTGACTGTATGCCTGTGTGACAGTGTGACAGTATGACTGTGTGACTGTGATTGGGTGGTTGTGTACCTGTGTGGCTGTGTGACTGTGTAACTGTGTGGATGTGTGACTGTATGCCTGTGTGACAGTGTGACAGTATGACTGTGTGACTGTGATTGGGTGGTTGTGTACCTGTGTGGCTGTGTGACTGTGTAACTGTGTGGATGTGTGACTGTATGCCTGTGTGACAGTGTGACAGTATGACTGTCTGACTGTGATTGGGTGGTTGTGTACCTGTGTGGCTGCGCTAACTACGTAGTGCCATGTCTGTATTGCTGCATATCTCACACAGCTGCAGTGGTAGTGTGGAGCCTACCAGCTGCATAGCCACTTACCCACACACAGAGAACAACGCCCACTTGTGTCAGGTGCCTGCCCATACCAGTATCGAGGGAGATGAGCAAGCTGTCCGAGCTGCTCTGAACGGTGCTGTTTGACCTTGTCGGACCCCTCACTCTCATCTAAAAGGGCACATGTTTATATCACTACACCGTAAGGAAGGTCGATATATATGGGTGGTTGGATAATTGTTGTCATTTTATGTCCTAGCAAAATCTAAGGTCATATCAGTAGGGGTACTGACTTTTGACAGTGCACACTCATGGCGACTTTATAGTGCCGCCCCACTGGGAAATCAGGCCACCGGCACCATGACCCGATATCCCACTCAGTCACATTATCCTGATACTGCACTAACCAGCCCTCGCCCTATCCTATTAATCACAAGCGCCCGGTTAGGTAGTGACATGTATCAGTTTGATAAGTCATTGGTTTGACTCGGCTGGGATTCGAACTCCCGACCTTCTGCACGGGAAGCATGGGGTGTACCGATTCGGGCACCACGTCTGGTGGGTGCATATATGTGTGTGTTGGAAGTTTCTCTAGACTTTGCCATAATCAAAGTTGTTCTCCCAGAGTCATGTACACAGGTAGAATCAAGCAAAGGTTGACCCTTTCTCACTCATTGCCAAACAAACAACAAACAATTCGTTTTATTTGTACATCGATTATTGCTTTATTTGTTTCTTAATTACTTCCCAGACTTACACCACATTAATGTTGTTTTATTTGCTTACTAACCATGTCCAATGATTAGTATAATTAATTGCTATTGTTTTATTTGAAAAGTAATTCATTCCAAGGCTTACTATAACTTGGGATTATTATTGTTTCATTTGTTTATTAATTACTTCCAATGCTTTGTATAAATTAATGTGTGTTGCTTTATTTGCTTACTAATTACTTCAAAGGTTTATTATGCATTAATTGATATTTTTTATTTGTTTCTTAATTACTTTCAAGGTTTACTCTGAATTAATAGTGTTTTTTTGCATATTTAATACATATTTTCAATATAGATTTAAGTGAATTGGCCGAGTCGAACAAATGACTTAAAGATATATAATTGTCGCTACCTAGTCTGGCATTTGGCATTTACTAGGACAACGCAAACAGCAGTGGAATGAGGAAGACCAATTGTCCAGTGATTGACATTTCGCCCTGTTTATTCAATGAATGTACCAAAGGGTGGACCCATATTCACATCATAGGCTGACAGTACCCGCCAAGGCAGCTCTATTTCGTCATCACCCATACTCATGTCATAGGCTGACAGTACCCGCTAAGGCAGGTCTATGACGGCATCACCCATACTCACATCATAGGCTGAGAGTACCCGCTAAGGTAGCTCTATGACGTCATCACCCATACTCATGTCATAGGCTGACAGTACCCGCTAAGGCAGGTCTATGAGGTTATCATTCATGATGACGACCATCACGTCATTATTCATTAGTAACGTCATTAGCCGGAGATTGGTGCATGTCATCACACCCCAACGCAAACAGTTGGCAAACCATTGGTAAATGGGGTCCAGGTGACAAAGACAGAAATACTCTTTTCGCATTATGGAGAGCTGGGTGCATGGGACCTCCAATTGGTGTTAGTTCAGCTCTCCTAGCAGAGGTTATTTCTGCTCTTCCCAGCACTTCTATGGACACCAAGCATATGCTAAAAGAGTGCAGCTAGCTAGGCCTGCCTCTATCACTTCCGCACCCACTCAGCAACTACCTTCCCTATCTACCTCAGTGTCCGTCGCTCCCTTCCTGTCCCTATCACTTCCACCCACATTGCACCATCTCTACTTCCTCTCCATCTCTCCCCTACCCATCCCACTCCTCCACAATCCACACCCTCCCAGTCTCCTCCACCCTCCTAAGCCCTATTGTTCTCCTCTCCCCATGCCCAGCCATCACACCAACCCCTCCTACTCCAACACACTCTCCCAGACCCACACACCCTCCCACATCCTCCCACATCCTCCCACACCCACACACTCCCCCATCCCACACACCCTCCCACACCCACACCCTCTCACACACCCACACAACCGCCCACACTCACACACTCTCCCACACCCACACACCCTCCCACACCCACACACCCTCCCACACCCACACACCCTATCACACCCACACACCCTATCACACCCACACATCCTCCCACATCCTCCCACACCCACACACTCCCCCATCCCACACACCCTCCCACACCCACACCCTCTCCCACACCCACACAGCCGCCCACACCCACACACCCTCCCACACCCACACACCCTCCCACACCCACACAGCCTATAACACCCACATACCTTATCACACTCACACACCCTCCCACGTCCCTCCCACACCCACACACTCACCCCACTCCATACACCATCCCACACCCACACCCTCTCCCACACCCACACACCCTCCCACACCCACACACCCTCCCACATCCTCCAACACCCACACACCCACACACTCTCCCATCCCACACATCCTCCCACACCCACACACCCTCCCACACCCACACACCCTCTCACATCCACACACCCTCTCACATCCGTCCACACCCACACACCCTTCCACACCCACACACTCTCCCATCCCATACACCCTGCCACACCCATACACCCTCCCATACCCACACACCCTCCCACACCCACACACACTCTCATACCCACACACCCTCTCACATCCTCCCACACCCACACACCCTTCCACACCCATACACCCTCCCACATCCTCCCACACCCACACACCCTTCCACACCCTCCCTCGCCGTCCCTAAACCCACACACCCTCCTACACCCTCCCTCGCCGTCCCACACCCACACCCACTTCCATACCCTCCCGCACCAACACCCATCCACACACCCACGCATCCTCAGGCTTCCATACACCTTTCTCCTCCGACATATCCTTCACCCACATCTTCTCCTCTCCCTCTCCTCCTCCATCTCCCCATCCCCCTCCCCTCCCACTCCCCCATCCCCCTCCTCTCCATCTCCCCCGTCCCACACACTCCCCATACACCCTTCCAAGACGCCTCCTCCTTCCCGCTCTCCCTGCCCACGCCTCTCCCTCTCTATCTCTATCTCCACCCCTCTCCCTCTCCATCCCCACCCCTCTCCATCTCCATCCCCACGCCTCTCCCTCTCCATCCATCCCTCTCTGCCCCTTTCTCTCCCATCTCTTCCTCCTCTCCTGTACCTTCATCTCACCTTGTTCCTTTCCCTCACACTCCCAGTTCTCTACACCTTCCCTTCCCCTCTCCCTCCCAATACTGCTGCCTCTCCAGTCTCCCGCTCACCCCCCCCCCCCCCCCCCCCCAAATGAACCCCTCACCCGCTCTCAACCCCCTCCGCCACTCTCACATTGCACCAGCTCGCCACCCCTCCACTCTCTCACGAACCCCGCACTCTCCTGCTCCCTCTTCCCCACCCCTCCGCATCCCCCCCTCCCCTCCCACCCACCCACATATATTGCCGCCTCTCCACTGCTCCAGCCATCTATAATTCAACACATACCCGGCGGGCCCTAGCTGGTACTCGGCGATCAGTGCATCAGGCACTAGGCACCAGGCACCATGCACCAGGCACCAGCGCCATCCGGAAGTTGCATTCTACACGCTCACTTAGGCATGCACATGGCCGGCGGTAGGAAGTGACGTCACGAGTACATAATTGGCCTCCCCCCACCTACTGCTACCCCCCAACCCTCCCACCCTCCCACTCGCTCCTCCCATTACCCGGCGTTACCCTCCTGGCCCTCCACCTCCAGTTCCACCTCCACCCAAACCCTCAACCATCTAGGGAGGATCTAGGAAGATCTACATTAATAAAGCCAGAAAGTAGGCCCGATATTTCTACAATAAGTATATAAGGTGTATAGTTATAAAAGTAAAGTCAAACTTGTTTTATTTAACATCCCTAGAGCACACTGCTTTTTATCATCGGCTATTGGATGTTAAACATATGGTCATTCTGACATATTGCGTTGGGGAAACTCTGCTGCCGCCACATAGGCTACTCTTTCCGATAAGCAGCAGGTGTCTTTTATATGCACTTTCCCACAGACAGGACATCATATACCACATCCTTTGATGAACCAGTTCTGGACTACTGGTTGGAACGGAAAATAGCCCAAACTGCAAATGGGTCCACTGAGCAGGATCGATAAGATGACAGACACCTTCACAGGTGGACACTATAATTATTAAAGGATTACCACAGTATATATAGGCGGAATATGGATATAATTAACAGTATTGTATATTTGTGGCTTGACAGTCATAATGCTATGGGAGCCCACAGTTGTGTGCGCTGCGGGCCTGTCTGCCGTTTACCTCGGTCATAATGCGCTGTAAGGTGCAATACTATGCTATTAAAAGGCCCCGGTGCTTCCAATCAGCCTCATCCGCTCCTGTATCTCAGCCTTTAAAACCGTTGTACTGATAGCGCTATTATTATCCTATCCAGTGGAATAAATGCCAACACATTTATATTGCGCTTGAAGATTTATACTGCCTATTATGGATAAGTATGAATAGACTTGTTTTCACCATTAGACAGTTTGTCGATAGAAAGCCCAAGCCTACACTTTTACCGACCCAAGGGATTTTTAACCTCCCACACCACATAGACATGGTATGAGAGCAGCTGGCCTTTGATGATGCTGTAAGTTATACACAGCGGTGGAAATGCAAATTGGCAGAGGTGGGGGCACGGGGAATCGAACCACCAACATTCAGATTAGGAGTCCGACCTAGAAGAAAGTCAGACACTCTAACCACTCCGCCACAGAGAACACCACATATGTTGTCTTCTATTTTGTTATTGTGGGCGGAGTAGTTAGAGTAAAAATTAAATACTTTGGCCACATGAGACGACACCAGGAATCACAGAGAAGAATACTGGAAGGGAAGATAGGAGGGAAAAGACCAAGAGGGAGAAGGAGAACAACATGGATGGACAACATCACTGAGTGGACAGCAATGAGCTATGCGGAATGCGTGAGCGGAACGAATAACAGGACGAGATGGAGGTCCATTGCAGCCAAGTTTCTTCGAGAAGACGGCACCCATTGATTGATTGAGGCGGAGTCTATATAGACACATGTTTGCTCTTACAACATGTGACATTGATGAGACGTGGCTTTAGGGGAGGTATGGCAATTTTAATACGATATGTGATTCTTGCTGAAAGCATCATATTACAGCTGGTTAAAGTTGCATGGTCCGATGCCATTTGAATTTTTGTCTTACTTTTTAAATAAATATATCAAATTGATGGTTACAAGCTACTAATCATTAGTCCGGAGTGATTTTGATTAAAGATGATTAGTTTTGAAGTAATTTGAGCTGAAAGAACCAACAATAATTTTGACAAGCTTGTCAAAAGTCCTGTGGCTATGACCCAGATGGTCATCTCGCGGTGACCACGTGATATGAGATGACCCTGCACAGTATGCCTACTTGGTTGGGGGGAGGCTAATGAGGTCACGAGATTGGCCTAGTTGGTTAATGGCCTCCCTGCATAATGGGTGTTTCAAACTGAGTGTTCAAAGGGGTGAGGTTATAAATTCACTGGTTATTCTGTATATGCTGTCCCAAATCATTAGCTAATACACCAGTATCTAAGTTGGATATATAGGATCAAATGTAAGTAGTTGTTTTAATGTTGACAAAGTTATATTTCATCAGACCATGCACTTTAAAGGTTCACACACATACCATGATGCCATTACATGTTGGGTCGTTTGGTATTTGTCAGTACAAATTTATATTTCCCTGGAGAGGTCTGTACCGCTGGTCATAGACTGATCCCGAGGGTTGTTTTGCTGGCTATTAAATAACCCACCCTAGCGGGGAGGGCTGGTCACCTGACCACCTGTTGTGGGTGTAAATAAATAACTGGTCCCTTACTCTAACACTCGTCCAGTGTTGCGTGCTCAGCCATGTACCGTGCTCAGCCGTGTGCATAGACTCAAACTCAAGGCATTGTCAATGGTCGTGAGTCACTAACCTTATAAATTTAATATAATGTTTTTGGTAGAGATGTTTTATATATGTTTACCAAGAGATTTGTTTCTAGGTGGTGTGGTTTTAGAGATCTTTCACTTTTCCTGGATTTTCTGTATGAAGATTGCTAACCACCATTGACAATACCTTGAGTTTGACGGTCTGCGCAGTGCAAAACATTAGTTTTATTCAAAATTAATAGAAATCAAGAACCCTAACCTTATAAATTTAATATAATCTTTTTGGTGAAGATGTTTTCTATATGTGTACCAATTGATTTGTTAATAGATGGTGTGGTTTTAGAGATATTTCACTTGTTCTGTATTTTCTGTATGAAGATTACTCACGACCATTGACAATGCCTTGAGTTTGAGTCTAATCACACGGCTGAGCACGGTACATGGCTGAGCACGCCACACTGGTGTTGCTGGTGTAAGTGCTGTGGGAGAGCAGGCCAGCAAGTAGGCAGGTCTGACCTCCCTGCACATATATGCATACTCGATGATGCTATCTCTGAATAAATACATAAAGTTGTTTATGTCATATTCGTTGACCAATAAATGTGTGCTTTGTTTTGTTTGTTGATGTTTAACGCCCTAGCAACATAAGGTCATGTCAGGATGGGCACCAAATTGTGACAGTGTCCACTCAAGGCAACTTTTTAGTTCTGCCCCATTGGGAGACTAGGCACCATGACCTCATATCCCTACACAGCCACATTGTCCTGATACTGTGCTAACCAGTCCTTGTTCTACCCTATTAATGAGAAATGCCAGGCTAGGTAGTGATAGGTATCAATTTGATAAGTCATTGCTTTGACTCGGCTGGGATTCAAACTCCCAACCTTCTGCATGGGAAACCTGCGCTCTACCGATTCAACCATTGCGTCCAGTCATGAATGTGTGTGTCTAACTCTCAGACGATAATATTAGCATAGTTTCCACACACTATCCTATTTAACGACACCACACCCCGGAACACTACCTAGTTATCTGTCCACTATCTTGCTCCTTCACACAGCAGCCCGGCCGGGTTAACGGGAGTTGACTGTAGCTGCACCGATTACAACAGGACAACAACAGTTTGTTTTATTTAACGATGCCTCTAGCAGTCTAGAGCACAATGAGTTTCATCATCAGCTATTGGACATCAAAGATATGATCATTCTGACATATTGGTTTGGAGGAAACCTGCTGCCATCACATAGGCTACTCTTTCCGATAAGCAGCAAGGGGTCTTTTATATGCACTTTCCCACAGACAGGACAGCACATACCAGAGCCTTTGATGAACCAGTTGTGCACCACTGGTTGGAACGGAAAATAGCACAAACTGCAAATGTGTCCACTCAGCAGGATCGCTAGGATGACCAACACCTTCACTGGTGGACACTCTACCGCCTGAGCTACGTCCCGCTCCCAGATTACAACAGGAGTGCTCATAGGTCGAAACAGTGCTTGAACGTCTATTTGCTTTCTGGCAGGTTTTTTCGCTGCCGTCTATAATTAAAATACAGTGAGCATGTGGAGTGTATGTCAGAAATTGTAGCAAATACTAATTAAATTTGCCTTTCACGTATACTCCCCGTCAGGTTCAGTTACCTCGCCACTTGACATGGTGCCTACACTACAGTGTCTACCCAGTAGAGCGCAGGCTTCCCGTGCGGAAGGTCAGGAGTTAGAATCCCAGCCGAGTAAAACCAATGACTTATAAAATTGATACTTGTCGCTACCTAGCCTGGCACTCGACATTATCTGATTATTATGATAGGGCAAGGACTGGTTGGCTCAGTGTCAGGATAATGTGTGTGGGATATCGGGTCATGGTGCTGGCACTCACGTGGGGTGTAGCACTAACAGTTATCATGAGTGCCCACTCTCACAAGTCGGTAGGAGGCCTAGGCCACCCATCGCGATATTACCATGCATAGATGTTGCTAGGACGTAAAGCTCCAACAAACAAAACAAATCTTTCCAATGATTCTAGTTATAATACAATTACACTCATTAATTTGTTTAGTCACATAGGCCTACCTAGTATGTGTGATTCAGAAGGTGTGAAATAAGGTGTGATAGCTGTGAGAACATCTGACTCAGGTAACAGGTCTCTGATTAAAGCTTGTGAGCTTTTGTCTCTTCTTTCACTTTCGTTTTGCGAGTTTTTGTCTTGTGAGCTTTTGTCGTGGAACCATCTGACCTACATCACATTGGAGAAGTATATTGCTATAGACCACTTTCAATGTTTATAAACATTGTGTATGCGCGCGGACCTTGGCTCCATAACGAAGGCACACTGCCATTGAGTTTGCTGATACATGCAGAGCAAAACGTCAATTTTATTCAAAATTAATAGAAATGCAGAACCCTAACCGTATAAATTTAATATAATCTGTTTGTTGAATATGTTTTCTATGTGTTCCAAGTGGTTTGTTTCTAGGTGGTGTAGTTTTAGAGGTAGTTTTAGAGGTATTTCACTTTTTCTGTATGAAGATTGCTCACGGCCATTGACAATGCAGTGTGTTTGCTGATATGCACAGTGCAAAACGTCAATTTTACTCTAAATTAATAGAAATGCAGAAGCATAACCTTCTACATTTAATATAATCTGTTAAGCAGCGTGCGCACTGACCTGAATACCTATGCTGATGTCATATGAAATAGGTCTATCCCAGGCAGCATTCCCAGCTGGGCCCTGGGTGGGCCCCACATGGGCAGCCCATCTGGGGCCCAGCTAAATTTGGCCACAGGCTCCAAGTGCTAGCCCAGGTGGGCCTATCTCAGTTATTGAATATGTTCACTATATCTTAGACAAAATATGATTTTTTTTTTTAAAGCTAGGAATCTAGCCCATGTGGGGGCCCATCTCACGGCCACTTCAGAGCCCACCTGGAGCCCCTGCCCAGCTGTGTCCAGCTCGCCCATTGACAACCCATGTAGGGCCCACCAGGGCATGTTGGCTGGGATATTTGTGTGCTGCTATTGTCTTTGTGGATATGCAAAGGTGTCTGTGTGAGCTGAACTATAAAGGCAAGCTCACAGCATAAATATGTGAAGAGTTGAGGCACAAAAACCGACACATCCACTTTGTTCTCTGTAAAGTATAAGTTATTGGTGTGATTTACATGTAAAGTCTATCAATTTCATATTGGTTAATGCATTATACATTATGCATTATACATTATGCATCAATGCATTATGCATTATAAAACGGCGATGATTTCTTAAATAAGCGAGTTCAGCATCTCGGGCGCGCGGTGGTTGATGGGAAGTCATCGGGATAAACAAACCCACGTGCGTGACTACGCGCAGTGCATAACGTTAATTTTATTTAAAATTAATAGAAATCCAGAACCCTAACCATATCAATTTAACATAATCTTCTTGGTAACCATGTTTTCTATATGTGTACCAACCGATTTGGTTCTAGGTGGTATGGTTTTAGAGATATTTCACTTTTTCTGTAAGAAGATTGCTCACGGCCATTGAGTTTGCTGTTACGCACAGTGCGAAACATTAGTTTTATTCAAAATTAGTAGAAATCCAGAACCCTAACCTTATCAATTTAATATAATCGTCTCGGTAAACATTTTCTAAATGTGTACCAAGCGATTTGTTTCTAGGTGGTGTGGTTTTAGAGATATTTCACTTTTTCTGTAAGAAGATTGCTCACAGCCATTGAGTTGAGAGGTGATGCAGTGTGAAATGTTAGTTTTATTCAAGATTAATAGAAATCCAGAACCCTAACCTTATCAATTTAATATAATCTTCTTGGTAAACATGTTTTCTCTATGTGTGCCAAACGAATTGTCTCTAGGTGGTGTGGTTTTAGAGATATTTCACTTTTTCTGTAAGAAGATTGCTCACTGCCATTGACAATGCACTGAGTTTGCTGCCAAACGTAGCTTTGTTTATCCCGACGCCGACGACCGGAAGTCGGTCCCGCACATGCGTAGGGCCAATGCTGAACTCGCTTATTGCTGGCCTTGCCCCTGTCCGCCATCTTGAGAGATCTGGTAGCAGTGAAGCGATTGGCCTTCCGATTAGTGGACACTGCGAAGGTGAAGGTCGGGAAACCGGTATATACACACTAGTGTGAGTGGGACGACGTTAACACGACCTCGTGTACATAAGAATCTATTTACACGAATGAGTTTGTGTAAGGAAAGCGGCCTGTAGGCCCCCTGGTGGTAGGAAAGGACAATGCATACGACGTCATAGTGACGTAGAACCTGATATTATTCATATAAGTTTGTGTAAATACATATTATTTACTTGTAACACGTAAAGTCGGAACAGCACAACATATATGAATACAATTCATCCACACAGATGGGCTGGTTAAGTGGGTAAAGTGACGGCTTCGCATGCAGGAGGTCACGTGATCAATACACATATAGTAGAGTGATAGATGGTTAAGTAACGTCATGAAAGCGTGATAATGGTCCATTTCGAAAGCGTGATAATTGTCCACATCATTCATATGGTGTAGCTAAGTTTAAGAATAGAGCAGGGTTTACCTGGGCTTTAAAGTCGCTGGGTATACCTCACGCAGATACAAACGAATACAGCATCAACATCTCTCCAAACATACCTTTGCTTAGTTTGTTCAGTTCATGCCACTGAACATGTGGGAGGAGAGTTGGGGTCTGTGATGTATGAATGACATAATAGGTGGGATTCCCTCATCACATGACCTAGAGGGGTTCCCCACACACAGGGGAATCCATGGCAACCACCAAGATGGCAGCCACAGAAAGCTCTCAATTCAACTTTTCAAGTCTATTAATCTAGATGATTTAATCAATTATTCACACAAAGCGTAGCTGGGTATGAGAAATAAACATTTGAACTCCATATTTAGCATTTTAGATTGCAAATTCTAACATTGCTCTCTATATCCTTGACTAAAAGCCTTATCAGCGCTGCTGGACTAACTACAACACAACAGGAGCAACCAATTTCAGCACTCTCCCCCCACATATACAGTTACATGAACTGAAAACCTGCAAAGGTATGCTTGGAGAGCATTTATCGGAGTACGGTTCATGTCTCAGCAGCCTATACCGGGTGCGTTTAAGCTCTACTATTAAAGTTTAACGGGGTACTGACACACCTTGAGAATTACAGCTAAATTGCATCTCAAACCTAACCATATTAGGCACTCAGGCATGTTTTGTGCTTTCCGTTATGGTGAATGTTGCTAGAGTTAATGGGGAAATGCATCTATCATCGCTCATTATCACACTTCCAATATGGCGGCCATATTTTTTGGATTGCACACTGGGAGAGTCTCACACAGCCTCGCATTGCCATTGTTATATAAATAAAATCCCTGATCAATCTCAGACGGTGTCAAATTCAAAGCCTTACAAAACTAACATTTGTAACTAGATTGCCTCGCACTGGGCATTACCATGATAGGGAAAGGACTGCCACAATCCAGGAGGCAATTGGAAAAAACTAATATCTCCTGACGATCGTAAATAGATCGTAAATTGTGGTGGTATGGCCATATTTCTAATTCATGAGTGCTGGTCAAATCCATCTTGCAAGGAATAGCAAAATGGGGGAAGAAGATATGGTGGACAAAGGAAGAGGTGGGAAGACATCATCAGGGAATCGACAGGACTGGACTTCGGCAAGTTCCAGAGGGTAGTGAAGAACAGGGAGAACTGGAGAAAACTGGTTTTAAAGTAATCTGTTGTGCCGCAACGATGCTCCTGGCTAAGATTTGACGATGATGATTATGAAAGACTGGTTGATTTAGTGTTGGGACTGCATCATTGATCAGTGGGATACTGGGTCGTAATGCCAGTATCATGGTACCCCACTAGGGCTGCACTTTGAGGCTACCGCATCACAACTCAGTGTCCACCCTGATATGGCCTTAGTAGGTACTGGTCTGCAAAACCCCAACAAACCAACCATTTAAAAAAGTTCTTTATTAGAAGAGCTCCTGTGAACACCTTATCTATATAGATAAAGTCAGCTTAAGTAAAGTTCTCTTGTACTTTTAGGTAGCCTACACAGCCCAAACAAATTGTTGGTACAACAATTGATTAATCAGGGGACATTTCAATCGCAGACAATTAGTCTTCCTCATTCGACTGCTCCTTGCCCTATCCTAGTAATGCTGAGCGTCAGGGTAGATAGCGAAAAGCATACATTTGTAAGGCATTGCTTTGACCAGGGATTGAATCCCACGACTCAACGAGCAATCCTAGATGGGCCCTGGGTGGGCTCCACATGGGCAGCCAGTCTGGGGACCAGCTAAATTTGGCCACAGGCTCCAAGTGGGCCCCACCTGAGCTAGCCCAGGTGGGCCTATCTCAGTTATTGAATATGTTCACTATATCTTAGACAAAATATGATTTTTTTTTTTAAAGCTGGGAATCTAGCCATTGTGGGGCCCATCTCACGGCCACTTCAGAGCCCACCTGGAGCTCCTGCCCAGCTGTGCCCAGCTCGCTCATTGACAACCCATGTAGGGCCCACCAGGGCATGTTAGCTGGGGACCTACCAAACCGGAACACGACACTCACCTCATTTAGCCGTCTTGTCTGGTTAACTTTCCTTCCTACGACTAAAGCGCCCCCTTCAGTTAAAAAAAAGAAGCTTTTTTTCTTGTTGTCAATATTGGCGTAATAAGAGATTAAGCACGAGGTGACGCTCCAGTGACAGTGGCCAAGTACCAGTCTATACCACGTGACGCCAGAATGAATCCTCCATTAATTTAACCAATTGAAGGAATAGTAGGTCTTTTATTAACATTCACTTGAAACCTTGACGCGAATGTAATTAGAGTGCCTTTATTAATATTTCCATAGAGGCGTTGACTGACCACGTGACCGTCACCTGACTGACACTTAGAGAATCACCCCAGATGGCAAAGCAAAGTAGATGGGAAAATGTACTTCTCTTTAAACCCATGCAATGAAAAACAGTGAAACCAATATCTGCACCAAACTAAGCAATGCAATAAAAAAAAATGACAATTATACCGGTTTTTTAAAATTGTAGTGGCTACTAGTAATAGTTAAAGTTGCATAGTCCGATGGTTTTGATTTTCAATCATTTTTCTGAGATAATTTATTTGACTGATTGTTAGCACATACCGTACTCCACTTTGAAGTAATTTGATACTTTAGATGACTAACCTGTCAGATATTTTAAGCATAATCATGTCAAAATAGTTTGCGAAGCACACCAAAACTCCATCGACTTCTAGGGTAACATGTTATATTAATGTGATGTAGCATTCTCTTCTATGCGGCATCACATTGTAATATGTCGGGACTCGGCCGTCTGAACCCCAAACATTACTATGCTCCACAGGTGTGTTCTGACAACTGTCTGTCAGTCCCCACCTGTCGTTACTCTCTATAACTTATAGGGAAGAAAGGAAGACAAGTCACGCAATATTGACAGTGAAGAGATTGTGCTTTATTGGCATCAACCCCTGTTCACCTACTGGCGACCTATCACCCTCACTCCTTACCAACTGCCCACACAGATCCAACTGCCCACACAGACTCTTGCTTTTGTATATCAGAATCAGTGCCTACAGCCCATTGAACCTGAGTCCAATGCTTGTTGCACACAGCTCAGTGTGTTTGGAGTATATGTTGCTCGTTTGAGCGTAGACAGTTGGAGTGTGACCTTGTGGGGTCTGTGTGTCAGGTATAAGGAATGCAGGTGCATAAGCCAATCAGACACCATCTACATGATGGGTGGGCGATGCCCTAATAGGGGGCAGCTGTCACTCAACCCCAGCTGCAGGTGGTGACCCTAATGTATGCAGGATGGTTGGGTGTGCTTGCCCATCGGGCCCATGGTAACAGGTAGTTGCAGACAGTTACAACAAACATGCATCAATGTTCCTCTGCTTCAATGGCACTCTTCCTGGGGCATGAAGGGAACATTTCAATAAGTATTAACTGTCTCTTAAGTATGAACATCACATCACAATCTCGGTCGATATGTGTTATCACATTTCCACATAGGCATTCCTAGGATATAGCAAGGACTGGTTAGCTCAGTCTCCGGGGTAAATGTGACTGAGTGGGATATCGGTTCATGGTGCCAGCAGCCTGGTTTCTCAGTGGGGTGGCACTATGAAATCATGATGAGTGCGCACTATCAAAAATCGATACCCATCCTTGAGATGTGCCCGTCCTGATATGACCTTAGATGTTGCCAGGACGTAAAACTCCAACATCCAACCAACAACCTTGATATATGACCATATTGGCTGCTAGGCCGTAAAACCCCGTTACCTAAAAGTTAAAACACACATTTGGCGTAGCAGGTAACCCAGGATTCACAGGAACCAGTGGTGGAGCAGGCAACCCAGACTTTCACTCACAAATCACTTGCTTACACCCAGCAGGCGCGTAGCTAGGCATACGCGTGTACGCCAAAACGTCCACATCGTTTTGTCAACAACAAAAATAATTTTTAAATAATAAAGAGAGAGAGAGAGGATGCATGTAGTAGTCCGGAGTGTCGAAAACTCAAGTCTAAAATGTGTAAAATCCGCCAGCTTAAGCTTAAGCGGCCCCCTAAACCCCCTGCCAAAATTAGGAGTACACATCGTTAAAGGTCTAGCTACACCCCTGCCTAGGTTGGCCATCTTAGCTTCAGCTTCCCCTCACCCGCACCCCCCCCCCCCTACCATTCCCCAATGCCCCTTTCACCTCCGCCCCCCCCCCCCCCCCCCCCCGCGAGTTGACCTGGCACTGACTAAAACAGACGAGCTGGCCGAATGAGTTGAGCGTCAGTCTCCCGTTTTGGTAGATGGTGGGATTCGAACCCATAGGCTCGAATCCTGGTCGAGTAAATCAATCAATCAATAGTTCCATCCTCTAGTCGAGGGTTGGATGCAATGGTTCTCCACTTGTCCCGATGGTGTGCTGTTCTGATAGACTGTGAATAATTCAAGCCTGTCCACTGTGAAATATTTGTAACCATGATTTTCTTGGTCTCCCTCTCCCTCTGCTGCCATTCACCTTCCCTTCGAGTAAAACCCACCACTTAAACATTGATACTTGTCGCTTCCTAGCCTAGCACTCAGCATTATTAGGATAGGGCAAGGACTGGTTGGCTCAGTGTCAGGATAATGTGACTGAGTGGGATATCAGTTCATGGTGCTGCCGGCCTGCTCTCCCAGTGGGGCAGCACTGTAAAGTCCCCATGGGTGTGCACGGTCAAAAGTAGGTACCCATCCTTTAAATACGACCCTATATGTTGCTAGGACGTAAAACCCCAATACCTATAACAAACATATGGCGTGGCAGGTGACCCAGACTTCACTGTATCCAGTGGTTGAGCAAGGTCACCCAGACTTTTGCTGGGAGGGGGACCTCCATAATGCAATCAGCATGCAAAAACACATCACTCACTCTTAGCCTCAGCTTCTCCCTCAGCCCCCCGTTCCCAATGGACCCTTCCACCCCCCCCCCCCCCCCCATGTCCCAATGGACCTGATGTGATTTTCCCTGGCACTGACTAAAACTTGCGTTCCATTAATGTCTGAACGCATGCGCATTTCGACATATGCTGTGTGAAATAAAGAACCGGAAACATCTGTAGTTCTTCTTTTTTTTATGTAAATTATCATTTTATTCAGCGAATAAAGGTATTTTTTGTCAGCACCGAGGCACTGGTCTTCCGGCTATAACTTTTGTAAGCGGTACGTGTTTTATCAAAGAGGTTTGTTTGTTGAAGTTTAACGTCCTGGCAACAATTTACGTCATATCAGGGCGGGCACATTTTCAGATAGGTCTGATTGTTGTGGTTTTATCTCCTAGCAACATATATGCGGTCATTTTTCAGGACAGGTACAGACATGTGACTGTAGACACTCATGGCGGGTTTGTAGTGCTGCCCCACTGGGTGATCAGGCCGCCGGCACCATGACCTGATATCCCACTCAGTCAAATTATCCTGATACTGAGCTAACCATGCCCTATCCTAGTAATCCCGACTGCCAGGATAGGTAGTGACAAGTATACACTGTATAAGTCACAAATAGTACCCGCTGGGTGTGACCATAAATGTTGCTAGGACGGAAAAAAAAACCAACAAACAAACCAACCGGCCCCTACATGACGAGCATCGGTACACCGTGCGCAACCCTACGTATTTATCGCGCAACATGATGCACTTCCGGTTGTAATCATCGGGCATGGTCACGTGTCAGTCACGTGAGATGCAGGGAGACCGAGCCACTGAGAGCCAGCTTTTTTTGTTTTTTGTTTGTTGGTGTGTTTGCACCCTAGCAACATCTAAGGTCATATCAGGATGGGTACCGACTTGTGACAGTATGCACTCATGGCGATTTTATAGAGCTGCCCCACTGGGAAATCAGGGTGCAGGCACCATTACCTGATATCCCACTCAGTCACATTATCCTGACACTGAGCTAACCAGTCCTTGCCCTATCCTAATAATGCCGAGCACCAGGCTAGTAAGTGACAAGTATCAATGTCTAAGTCATTGTTTTGACTCGACCCGGAACCAAACTCCAGCCAACCAGGAGCCGTTCAGTGTGTTTGCATGACGGGTACCGACGTGTCTCACGGTACACACTCATTGCGACTTTATAGTGCTGCCCCACTGAGATCTATCCAATCAGGGGCAGTTCAGCTTGTTTGCACAGGAGATACCGACGTGTGACAGTACCCAATCATTGCAACTTTATAGTGCTACCCCACTGGGAGACTGGCCCAGTGGCACCATGACCTAATATCCCACTTGGTCAGGTTTATGCTGATTCTGCTGTGTATTAGTTGTACCTGATTATAATTATGATTTAGGGTTCGGATCAGTGTTCCGTTGACTGCTGGAGGAACGGTTGTGATGGTTTGAACCCGGGAGGGGGTGGTCACGTGACGTTGGCGTGGGTGGGGGTGGGTCGGGTCACGCCGGGTGCCCCTGGAGGCGGTGGTGGAGTTACTCGGGGGGAACCGCTAGGTGGCAGGGGAGGGCAGGATGGGTGTGGCTCTCAGTTAGGTGGCGCCACCAGTGTGTAGTGGTGTCTGGTTCTCCGCCCCGTAAATTACACATGTTACGGATAACATGCACAATTAATATTATTATTAAAATTGAACCAGTGAATATAGCGGCAAAGAAGGTGACAGGGAATACATACGAAAGGGGCATGATTTGGGATGGCATACTTCAAGGCTAGAAACAGTCCTGCTATCGCATCCCTGCACTGAAAAGTGATGGCCATGAATGACTGAGGCTGTGATTCTGTGATGGGCAACATTTGAGAATGCAAAAGTCAAGATTATTAACCGTCATGTCGTTGTACCCGCGGGATGACCACACACGTGATTGTCTATTCAATGGGCACACTCGAGGAGGGCAAATTGCAAAGGTGGCAAAGTGCCCTGTCCTCATACAGGTCATATGAGTCAGTGAGTGGGCGGTACACAGGTGAAGGTGACCGACAGGAATACTTTCACTATCCTCAACCCCCATTACTGCCGAGGGCTGACGGTGCAATGCACTCTGGGTATATACCGGAAAGCTGGTGAATTTGCAATACCATAATATATATATAACTTGGTTTAATTCACTAGACGTCGGCTAGGTCAGGGATACAGAGTAAGTAAGCCATAAAACATAACAAACCATTAGGTGAGACCAAACTAAACAAACTATGCCCACAAATATAATCTTTGTTAAACAAACAAATTGGAAACTCTCCGATTTGACACCATAAACAAGTTTACTGAAATTATTGATAAAGGAAATCAATCCATATGGATTATAACCACTACTGCACAGCGCCGAAAGCAAGTGCATGCTCTTAACCGTTATGAGCAGAATAAACAAACAATCACTGAACAATAAAATGTTGTGATGATAATAAAATTGTCCTCTTATCCATCTCCTTCTTAGGGTATCAGGTATTGCAGGTATTGCAATACCCCAGGGTTGTAAACCACTGCCTTGTGGTACAGGTTCTTGACAGAACCAAAGGCTAAGGGAGCAAACCCTAAACAGAAAACCATGTCACTGTGGCAGCATTAAGGGCGGTTGATGTATGGAACTCCCAACATCTCCCGACCAGCCACTGCAGGGACAAATAGTTTTGCGCCTGTCTTGACATGTTCTTGCCGGTGTGAAAGCTCTATTTGCTCCCCGAGAGAGTGCCGCTGGTAACTTGTAAAAGCCAGCAGCACTTCAACACTCTTGCAGGCAGCTTTCATGAAATGAAACCTGAAGCTGATAGACATTAAATTAAGACTGACTCATGGACATCACTCTCACAGCAGAGAGCTAAATGGAGAGCGGCAGTCAAGTAATGAAAGCAGTCTTTGTCGCATCATGACTGACACCATAATGATGATGATTATCTTATATGTGAATGCGGCATGATGATATATTAATAGACTCCTCCGTCTGCCAAATTCAAAATTCCACTGTGTGGTTCAGGTACTGTAGGCGAGTAGAGAGCCGTTCAGTACCAGACTCCGTTAGTGAATGAAAAAAGGCACCGAGAACAGTCATGAGATTAGCTTTCTATCCGTAGTGACTGTGAATGCCTTGATACCGTCGGTACATGTGCATGTACTTAGTGTTTCTGGAACTCTACCTATGCGACACTAACGCGGTTTCCAATGTCATGAACTTCCCATGTTACCAGCAACGTGTACAATTCTTTGGGTAGGGGAGTGGGGGGGGGGGATCTGCCAGGCCCTTTTAATCCCACAAGCTAGCTACGGCCTATATAAAACAGCCTTATATAAAAACGGTCGAAAAATCGGGCTAATGAACTCAGTCTTTATGAGAGCCTAATTTCACAATCTAAGAAGCAACATTTATTCTTTGAATATGTCTTCATGTTTACCCGCTACTTTTGAGTTGGAAAATAAATTTTACCTCGGTATGCCGCCTCTGGCTAGCCGTAGGCTAGGGAGAAGGAAGCACATCCGGGTCCAGCAATTAGCATAAGTAACTCACAACGGGAGGACGTTTTGTGAGTTGCTCCAACATGATTTATCTACTACTACTGCTTTTGTTCAAAAGTAAGTACCTTTTATTAGCCTATTTTGTTTATGATGCTTTATAGCATCACCGTATGAAAGTTCAGAACTTTCTCACGTCCAATTTGGACTTTGTACGTGTTTTTTAACTTACGGATAGAACTTTGGGTGCCGCTGGCACTAACGAAACCGATACTGCAGTTCTATCGACACCTGTTTTCAGACAGGGAGAAATGGCAACCCGAGTTGCTCATTTCCTAAGAAAAGTCTCCCGGATCCTAATAGAGGATGATGTTGGGGATGCTTCTGGGTGTTTTTTATAAACACCCCAGACCGGTTTAAGGCGAACCTCCGAGTTTCATAATATTTTCTCCAACTTGTTGGCGCTGTAGCCACGGGTGGGAGAAGTGTACGGAACAGAGAGAGGGGGCGATCTCACGATCGATACCCCCCGTTTGGTTGGTTTCGTTACCACACACCTACGGCAAAATTTAGCTTCACGCCTGTACTGACACGTTGGAATACACGTTCTCTGTACCTTGTTCCTCAACCCAGTTTACTGGCTTACACTTGTGTAGTTGAGATGATTCCGGTTTAGTAACGCTTTATTTCGTTACAGGAACTGATGGCCACTCGCCGGAATAAGACGCCCGCTGCAGCGGTCGGCGTCCCTCCTACGGATTACGATTCGTCACCACCCGCTACGGCTCCGCCGTCCCCACAGCCCGGGCCACATGCCTCTGATCAGGACAGTGATCAGCCCCCTCAACCTGTAGGTTGGGAGGCTAAGATGGCGGCTATGGTGGAGGAGAAAATGCGCCAATTCCAGGCTCATACCTTTGTAGACCCTTCCCAAATCCCTGATGAGGATTGGGAAGACTTCTCGGAAGACGAGGAAGACACGGTTTCGGCCCCTGAGGTTCCGAAACCGAAAGCGCGCGGCAAGAAACGTCGCCCGGTTAGCAGCTCGGGAGACGAGTTCACCAAGAAGGCTAACACTAAGCGCTCCAAAAAGTCCAAGAAAAAGAAAAAGAAAGACTCGTCCTCGGACTCGTCAGACGACTCTTCTTCCACGGAGTCTGATTCTGACACGGAACGCGCAGGCGTTTACGCCAAAATAGGGGCTAAAGTAGGCAAGAAAATTGTCAAAAAGAAAGCTAACAAGGTCCGTACCACTACTATGATGCGCAAAACGGTGAATGGCCATTTCACCACCTTTAAGCCAGTGGAAGTCATCAACAAATTGACTGAACTGATCTCTGGAGTCAAGGGTATCCCCGCTACAGTGTCTAAGGAGATGGATGCGGGCATCCATTTGTCTGACGAGCGTCGCCGGTACGAAACTGCCCTCTGCGTTATCCATAAGGCAGTTTTGGGGGCCTTGACGTCCATTATCCCTGTCGCTAACAGAATGCAAACCGAGAACAAGTTCTCGTCTTTGGCTCGGGTTATGGACCGGGGCATTGCCCTACTCGCAGCGGCGAGTAACTACATGACTCATCGCAGATTTGAAAATGTTTTCAAATCGGTCACAACCGATGCGGGCAAAGAAGTCGCACGCTCAAAGAAAGTGACAGATCATGACGGCAAAGAATACACTGTGTATTCAGGACCTACCCCCATCAAAAGCAAGCCTCTGGATAAATCCAAGATGTTTGGGGGTCAGCTGGCTTACCTTTACAAGCAAGTGGAGGTAGACTACAAGAGTGCTAAGAACACCGAAGCAAAGGGCCGTAAATTCCAAAACCCAGCCGGGTTCAGACGGGCTAGGACGGATTTTCGCTTCCGCAGAGGAGGAAGGCCGTTCAGTGGCGGACCGTCCTTCCCGTTCAGCCAGCGGGGAAGAGGTCGAGGCGACAGACAAGCCTCAAACTGGAACGACAACCGCGGCTACAAGAGAGACTTCGTTCCCAAACCACAGTTCCCCAAACCAGGGAACAAGTAGAGAACGCCACACAAACTTTCCAACCTCCTGACCCTGAAATGGTCACGGAGGAAACACAAACTGAAGTAAGCTTTTCTCAAGCAGGCAATATTGTTAATTATTTACTTCAATGGCAACAGTTAACCACTAACCCAGAGGTTATTAGTATTGTTAAAGGCATTCACATTCCTTTCACACAATTGCCTGTCCAGAAAAGAGCTCCTTTTCCTTATCAATTTAATTCGCTAGAAAAGTTTCAGCTTGATCAACAAGTTTTACTTTTTGAAGCTAAAGGCATTGTCAACAGAGTTGAACATACTGAAGGTGAATTTATTTCAAATATCTTCTCCACTCCTAAACCAGATGGCACCATTCGATTGATTTTAGATTTAACCCAATTAAATGAAATCATTGAATACAAACGTTTCAAAATGTTTTCCTTAGAAACAGCTCGTGATTTAATTACCCCAGATTGTTGGCTAGCGATAGTGGATTTGAGAGATGCGTACTATACGGTTCCTATTCACCACATAGATCGAAAGTTTTTAAGGTTCCTCTGGAATGGCCAGCTTTTTTAAATTACCTGCCTACCAAATGGTTTGGCCTGTGCACCACGCCTTTTTACTAAGCTGTTGAAACCAATTTTTTCACACATGGCAAAACTGGGTCATTGTATGTTTCCATACATTGATGATTCTTTCATTATGGGCCAATCTTTCACACAATGTGATCTCGCCGTTCAAGATTTGTGTAAAATTTTTGCAAATTTAGGTTTCTTCATACATGACAAGAAATCCGTCTTTTCTCCTACAAAGGAGCTTAAGTTTCTAGGTTTCATTTTAAACACCACGGCTATGACCGTTTCGCTTACACGCCAAAAGAAAGATAAGCTTTACCACACAGCGATTCAGCTGTTAGACATTTCTAGGCCAAAGATTAGACAGGTCGCAGTCCTTATCGGTATCATGGTTTCTTATAGCCCGGCTATTCTATACGGAGCGGCACACATTAAATCACTTGAAATTGATAAGAATCTAGCTCTGGCCCGAGCAAAGGGAAACTTTGAAAAGACCATGTTTATTTCTGCAAACGGCCTTGCCGACATTCATTGGTGGCTAAAGCACTTTGATCAATCTCCCAACCCCATTAGAATGGGGGAGCCCGATACTACTGTTACCACGGACGCTTCTCTCCAAGGGTGGGGGGCACATCGAAATGATGTAGCAACGGGCGGCAGATGGCTAGAATCGGAACTACCCGATCATATTAGCGTTTTAGAATTAAGGGCCATTTATTTAGGTTTAACCAGCCTTGTTAAAGTCCCCAAAAATAATGTACGTATCCTCACGGATAACACCACAGCAATGGCTTATGTCAGGAATATGGGAGGTACAAAATCAATCAAGTGTAATGAAATTGCACTACTCATTTGGAACTGGGCTCAAACCTTTGACGTTTGGTTAACTGTGACACACATTCCAGGCACGCAGAATTGTCTTGCTGACAGAATGAGTCGCCAGTTCCATGATCACTTAGAGTGGTCACTAAATCCATCCATATTTAAACACATCTGTCACACTTGGGGCTCGCCTCATATCGATTTATTTGCTTCGCGTAATAACTTTAAACTCGAGAAATATGTTTCGTGGCACCCCAAACCAAATGCTTGGCACATCGATGCCTTCTCACTAAAGTGGCAACATCATTTCTTTTACATTTTCCCCCCCTTTACTATCATTAGCAAAGTCGCCAGAAAGATACAAATGGAGGGAACACACGCCATCCTCATTGTCCCCGAATGGCACACTCAACCGTGGCTACCGAGATTACTAGCCACAGCCAAAAGCAGCCTACGCTTCCCAAGATTCCGAGGAAACCTGAAGCATCAGGGACCACTAGAACGCCACGGAAACGTGTCGACAACTCCGTTGGTGGCATTCCTTTTCTAAATAAGTACTTGGAACAATTTGGTTTGGACAAAATTACACAACAGCGTTTGGTTGATGATGCGTGGAGGAAAGGAACGGTTAAAATGTATACTACCTATTTAAAGAAATGGGGTATTTATTGCTTGCTTAAGAAGGTGAAGCCAATGAATCCCACAGTATCCCAGGTAGGACGCTTCCTACGTTTCTTAGAGGACGAAGGTCTAGGATATGGCGCGATCAATGCTGACAGATGTGCTCTGTCAATAATCCTACCTCGGGTTAATGGACAAACAATGGGTAAACACCATGTTATTTGTTGGATCGTACGATCAATTTATCAGAGGAATCCACCTAAACCCAAATATAATAGGTTTTGGGATGTTTCTCTTGTGTTCAACCTCTTCAAGAAATGGCCAGAAAATAAATTTCTGGACGTTAAGCTATTAGGTTTCAAAGTAGCAGTGTTGCTTCTCCTCGTTACAGGACACAGGGGCCAAACTATAGTCGCCCAGTCGCTCAATGGTCTAGAAATTGATAACAAGGAAGCAACATTTGATTTAACGACTTTATTAAAATCAAATCGTTTAGGTGACCCCCTTTCCACAATCGGTGTCACGAGTTTCACACAGGATCGCAAATTATGTGTAGTCTCCGCGATACGGAATTATATATCCAAGACAAGGTTAATAAGAAACTCAAGACAGCTTTTGGTGAGCTTTATTAAGCCACACAAGGCCATTTCCAGGGATACCCTCGCCAGAATGTGTTAAAACTATCTGGAGTCAATACAGACAGATATTCATCGCACTCTACACGGGGTGCAATGGTTTCCAAGGCAAGATTACTAGGCATCTCCGTTAAACGGATCCTAGCTCACGCCGGATGGAAGACCGCTAGATCGTTTGCTAGACATTATCACAAGCGACTAGAGACGCCTCAGCCGATAGCACAGAGGCTACTCGCCAACTAAAAAGAAAGAGGTAAGAAAAACCAAAACTTTTTTCTCTTTATTGGTCATACAAATCGTTTTTCCATTTACATAAATAAGACTTGATCACAACATAATAATAACAAACAGGAATATCAGGACAAAAATGCTATTACGTAAAGGTCTCCCTAGCCTACGGCTAGCCAGAGGCGGCATACCGAGGTAAAATAGATTAGTTAGACGAATCTTACCTGGGTATAGATGATGGATAACTATTGTTTTACCGAGGTGGAAGCCTCGGTTAGACGTGGGCGAGGGCCCACCCACCACGCCCTGCCACGTCTAGTCAATCACTCAATTTAGCATGAGGTCACTTGACCTTAGGTTGTTTTTTAGAATCATTTTTATCCTGAATTAGTATGTAAAGATTGCTGGACCCGGATGTGCTTCCTTCTCCCTCGCCCACGTCTAACCGAGGCTTCTACCTCGGTAAAACAATAGTTATCCATCATCTATACCCAGGTAAGATTCGTCTAACA
>CM059194.1:2129843-2237047 GCA_030323885.1 Branchipolynoe longqiensis
ACACTCACACATACCTGCACCCCCTCACACCCACACGTAGATACTTCCCCCCCACCCACCCACAACCCCACATCCACACCCACACTCTCCCACCCACAGATACATCCAGATCCATATACTTCTACCTATCATCCCCACCCCCACACATCCACATCCATATACTTCCACCGGTCACCCCCACCCGACACCCTCACACACCTGCCCACCCACACGCCACACACTCACGCCCTAATACATCCACCCACAGACGCACACCCACAACCTACACCTACATCGTCAACAAACACCCACCCATACCCCACCACATTACCCCCTCACACACCTAAGTCCCACCCCCACCACACCCCCACACCACACACAACCACGCACTAATACATCCACCCACACACGCACACCCACACCCCACATCCACCCACACTCACACACACCCCATACCCCTCCAAATACCCCCACCCACACACCCACCCCCACACCCACCACACACCCACACCTTACACACTGACACCCTAATACATCCACCCCCACACACACACACCCCACAGCCACGGACACTCATACACACCCCACACCCCTCCAAAAACCCCCCCCCCCCCACCACACATCCTCCCCCACACCCACCACGCACCTTACACACTGACACCCTAATACATCCACACCACACATGCATACCCACACCCCACACCCACCCTCACACACACCCCATACCCCTCCACATACGCCAACACACACATCCACCCCAACACCCACCACACACCACACACTCACCAGCCTAATATATCCACCCACACACGCACACCCACACCCCACACCCACCCCACACACCATCATACCCCTCCAAATACCCCCACACACATCCTCCACCACACCCACCACACACCCACACCCCACACACTGACACCCTATTACATCCACCCACACACGCACACCAACCCCCACACACTCCCCCACATCCCCATATCCCTCCACATCCCGAACCCACACATCAACTCCCCCCACCCACCCCCACTCCCACCCCCACCCCGTGGAGTATTTGAACCCAGCCGGTGGCTCCCTGCTCCACCCTCCCCGTTCCACCGACTGTGTCCTATGTGTAGAAGGCGTGATGTAAACGAGGCTCCAGGAGTTAATGACCATGCCAGTAAACAGCGCTGCTCTCTGAATGAACAGGATTGTGTTTGAACACCAACAAAGCCAGCAACTTCACTTACCAGCCGTTGCACCAGTTGTTTGGCCTTGGGGTGTTGTTTTCGTTGGTGTTGCTGCTGGTGTTGTTGGGTAGGTGTTGTTTAACATGGTGTGCCTGTATGTTGTGTAACACGACTAAGGGTGGTACCGAGTTAGCTGCACCTCTCATACGGGATTCTCCACCGTTTGTTCTGGTCTGCTTCACAACAAGCCGATAGTTAGCCGAGTAAAAGACACAACTCAACGACACAAGGCGATAGTTAGTCGTGTCAAAACAACCGACAACATTTGGTTGGTTGTTGGGGTTTTACATCCTGGCAACATGCACTGTCATATCAGGATGGGCTACTGATGGGTACCGACTTGTGATAGTGCACAATCATGGCAACTGTATAGTACTGCCACACTGGGAGACCAGCCTGCCAGCACCATGACCAGATATCCCACTCAGTCTCATTATCATGAAACTGAGCTAACCAGTACTTGCCTTATTCTATTAATGCCGAGCGCCAGGCTAGGAAGTGACAGATATCAATTTTGTAAGTAATTGGTTTGACTCGGCCAGGAATGGACTTTGCGGTCTCCGAAAACAAAGAACAACAACAACAGAACAAACAAAAACGACAAACAAATCAACATAGGTAATTAACACTAATTGCTACCTGCCAAGGCACCGAACGAGCAGCGGACTGGGTGACTGAATGCTGGGATCATGTGAGTGAGTAATGGTGCTGGGAACGGTGCGCCCGACTCAGCAACACTCTACAGCGAGCCATCACGAGTATGTCCTGCCGAAGTGTGGTCCCATATCCTGTCGCGATAAGAACTAGGACAGAAACTAAAAATCATCGGATTATGTATCTTTATTAAAATGACAAGTAACAAACAAGGTAGTGGCAAATATTAATCTTTGCTAGAGTCTTGGGGCTGAGGAAAATGCGAAATATTGCACCTAGAGCAGGACTCGAATCCACAGCTCTTTGCATTCCGGGCCAGTGTGCTAACCATTAAACCACCTAGGCTCCCTGATATCACCACACAACCCAAGCCTGCCTGTCTATGTGGTTACTTGCCTGAGAGGTCAGTGCCGACTACTACACTCGTCCCCCTGGAATTGTAAGTATTTTAATGCTTATAATTACTTACATACAGGCAACGCACTAGCACATACATACACAGGGTAGGTTCAGCAGCCATAGGGCCTACAGTGCATAGCTTGTACAGGATCATGGTCATGGCAACCAGTGTTATGGGGATGATGAAAATGGGAAATATTGTTCCTAGAGCGGGACTCAAACCCACATTTCTTTGCATTCTGGGCCAGTGAGCTAACCATTACACCACCTAGGCACCCTGTTATCACCTCACGACTCACACCGACCACTGTATGTGGTTACTTGCCTGAGAGGTCAGTGCATACTACTACACTAGATTTTTATTTGACCCACCCAAGGGTCGATCTCTGAGACCTGCCATCAGGGAAGCGGGCGCCCCATGTCCACTAATCTCTCATATCAGGGGTTAGCAGACAGACGTGAAGTGTCATGGAAACGACACCTCGTGACCCACCTGGCCTTGACCTCTGACCTCTGACCTCTGACCTCTGACCTCTGACCTTTCTCGTGTTCAGCGCGGGTATGGTGTCTGCATCAGAATGGTTCCGTTCAGCTGTCCGTCGGGTCCGGCAGAGTTGTTGGACACCTTTCACGTCGACGATTGGTTCTCTGAGTGTAGCCTTAGGATTGTTTGATTGTTGGGGTTTTACGTCCTGGAAACATCTAAAAAGAATAGAAGAAGGAAAGCTAGTTTTATTTATCGACACCTCTAGAGCACATTGATTTCTATCATTGGCTATTGGATGTCAAACATATGGTCATTCTGACATATTTCTTTGGAGGAAACCTGCTGCCGCCACATAGGCTACTCTTTCCGATAAGCAGCAAGGGGTCTGTTATAGGAAACATCTAAGCTCATCTCAGGATGGGTACGGACTTGTGACAGTGCATCATAACTCAACCAGCCAGGCAGCCAGACTAGTACTGGTACTTTGTTCATTTGATTTTTGGGGTTTAATGACCTGGAAGCATCTATGGGAATTTCAGGAAATGTACTCACATGTGACAGTGCACAATCATGGGAGATTTTATAGTGCTGTCCCACTGGGAAACCAGACAGCTGGCACCATACCCTGATTACTCACCCACTTTATCATGACACTGATCTGACCAGTCCTTGCCATGTCCTAGTAATGCAGAGTGCTAGGGGAGGTAGCGACAATTTGTAAATGTTGCAAGTTATTGGTTTGACTCAGTGGGGATTTCGAACTCCCGACCTTCCGCATGGGAAGTCTGCACTCTCCTGCTGAAGAGCGGGACGTAGGTCAGGCAGTAGAGTGTCCACTTGTGAAGGTGTCGGTCATCCAATCGATTCTGGTCAGTGAACATGTTTGCAGTTTGGGCTATTTTCCGTTCCAACCAGTGGTCCACGACTGATTTATCAAAAGTTGTGGTATGTGCTGTCCTATCTGTTGGAAAGTGCATATAAAAGACCTCTTGCTGCTTATCGGAAAGAGTAGCATATTTGGTGGCAATGGGATTCCTCCAAAGAAATATGTCAGAATGACCATATGTTTGACATCCAATAGCCAATGATAGAAATCAAAGTGCTCTAGAGACGTCATTAAATAAAACAAGCTTTCCTTGTCACCCTCCTGCCGATTCGGCTGCCGTTGATATCTAGGATCAGATGTCTGGTGATGTTCTACAGACGATGCTTTGTTGGGACTAACTTTAACTTCCTACATTTGTTCCGGGTTAGGGGATAAGGCGAGCCGACAAAGCCTTGCCTGATCAGGTGTCAGATGTGGTCGGTGGAATGAGGTCAAACCACGGACATTGTGAATCCTATTCCACGCTTGGCTGTCTGCCCTGTTCCGCCCCCTCCCGCCCCCTCCCGCCTCCTCCCGCCCCCTTCCGCCTCCTCCCGCCTCCCCCCTCCCGCCCCTCCCGCCCCCTCCCGCCCCATCCCGCCCCCTCCCGCCTCCTCCCGTCCTCTCCCGCCACCTCCCTCCCGCCCCTTCCCGCCACTTCCGGCCCCCTCCCTCCGCCCCCCCCCCCTCACACAACTACTCGTCCCGCCCTGCTCACTGGCCTTTTCACTTCCTAGCTCACGTTGCCAGTGATTTGTGACAATATAATGAACTGATAGGGAAAGGCGGGGGGGGGGGGCCCGGTACGACAACGAGTACAGTTCTATAGAAATAACGAACACAAAGAAACCTTGACTAAAAGTTGTATTTAATTTCTGTGCCGGATGTGAAACTTTCACAATGCTGGCTCACGTTGTAGTTTTCAGCAGCCTACCACAGAGACAGTACATTACGGTAGTTAGGGTAGGGGGGGGGGGGGGCTATGTAAATCATAGTTGAATTACTAGTACTCCCGGCCCTCCCTCACAAGAGAACAATGCATCATTCCAACTGTCAACGACCTGAAATCGTGGTTAGGTAGCAGTTGATCGACGCTTTTCCCATAAATAACGATGTATATTAATGTGTTTAGAAGGGATGGCAGAATTGGTTAGGGCGTCCGTCTCCCGTGTTGGTATATCGTGGGATCGTGGGTTCGAATCATGGTCAAGTCAAACTGAAATTTCCCCTGCATAAACAACTAATGTACAACAAACAAACAAAATGTAAATGGTTTCAAGTTATACATTATTCACTTTTAAATATATTATTCGGGAACATAAAGCATTTATACAAATATTATTATTCATTATTAGATTATATATATACAATGTATATATATATGTGCTCTATAATCTATTATGGGAATATAAACAAGGACACTACCCCCTAGCAGTTCTCTCCCTTTACTTACTCTATACCCTAATGCCATTGAGCTAGTACTACCAACATCATAGGACTAGGTTAGTTCCTTCATTCTCCACTGCACTGCCACCTGTGAGCAGCTCATGACTGCATGATACCAGCTGCGCCTGGTCACTACCACTACCGCTCCCTCTCAGCAGGACGGATTTCCGTGTGATGGATTGGAACCCACAACGCCCAAGCTTGCGCGCTGGGCGGTGCTCGCGGTCAGTGACTGACGGATCGGCCGCTGATTGGCTGTTAGAGGCGGGGGTGGGGTGCGCAACGATGTGTATTTGTGCCATTTTCCCAGGAATTCTATCGTTAATTTGAGTTTAAGTGAGTAAAGGGGTAGGTATGTTAGGGGCCAGCCAGAGTTCTACCCAACCCAACTACTGTGTCTTGTGTCTTAATAACTAACAATATATCAGGCTGACCAGAGGAGATGCCTGATGGATTAGTGCGTCAGCATTCCATGCAGGATGTCGTGGGATCAATCCGCGTCTAACTCAAACCAAAGCATTCTTAAATTGAAATTGGTCACTATATTGCCTACTGGTGTGTAGTGGCAGAATAATGCTACTGAGTCATATCTCGGGGAATGGATGCACCGGGCGGCACCGTGCATCAGGTGGTCAGCACTATAAAGCCATCATGACTTCGCACAGTCACAAGTCGGTGGCAGTATTAATATTACCTTATATGTTGCTAGGGTGAAAGCCCACAAGTTATGAAGTAATCAACCAATCAATCCTTTTATTTAAAATAAAATCAGGGTTTTAAATATACATTTCAGACACACTTACATTGGGTGGATAGTACGATGGCCTTGAGTTTCTGTGGACTTTTGTTAAATGACATACATTACTTAGATCATTCTAATCTCTAATGCCTTAGCTTCAAGTAACTTTGATCAAACACGGCTACATTTGCAATTATTTGAAGTGAAAACCTGCTAAATATGTCTACGCTTGCACATAATAATTCGGACAGGAGAGGCTTCAGCAGTAAAGGATTCTATCAAATTGACTTAATAAATGCATTGTGATCTTAGTTGGATATGTTGAATCTGATATAGACAAGTCTTTTGGTTTCATCGAATTAGTCACTTTTAGACCGGAGACATTTCAATCACGGACAATTGGTCTTCCTCATTCCACTGCTCCTTGTCCTGACTTAGTAATGCCGAGCGCCAGGCTCGGTAGTGGACAAGTATACATTTTTAAAGTCATTCATTTGACTCGGCCAAAATTGAACTCCCACTGGTTGGCTTGCATCCGATGATCGCCATAACGGAAGTGCGTGTTCAACTCATTTGACTTAGTTGTACCAGCAGTTGCTTAGTGTCTTTGTTATGTTTGATTTGGGGGTGGATGGTGTGTGGTGGATGGTTTCTTTGTTTATTTAATGACCCCCAAGCACAACAAGTAGACATCGGCTATTGTGGGTGATCCGAAGAGTTCATGCACAAACCCCTTTAAAAGCCAATCCAAAAAGTAAGCTAGACATTGGAATCAGGCGTTCAAAGAGTTTTATTTTTACATTCCTACTTGTTTGTTCACTGCTTCATAATCTTGTCATCACAAGGAAAGTGGAGTTAGTGAGGATTACCATTATTATATTCATCTAACAATCTTTTATTTTAATTCAAATTTGTTATTGGCATTTACATGGTTTTGCGCCTGAACTCTTCCATTACCGTTGCTAAACATATCTGACTAAAGGAATTACATTTCAGATAGGTAAAATAAAGGACAGAAATGTATGCCAAAAGAGCATACAACTGTGGTAAATCACACTTGGCATATGATACACACTTTTCAAGTTAAATATGAACATACTTTTTGTTGGTGAAGAAACACTTCCCCTCAAAAATGTAATAATGAGTTATGGATGAAATTGGAAAGACTCCATCACAGGTAGGCGTGGGTAGTGTGTTGATATCAGGGAGCCTAGGTGGTGGAATGGTTAGCACACTGGCCTGGAATGCAAAGAGATGTGGGTTTGAGTCCCGCTCTAGGTGCAATATTTCCCATTTTCATCACCCCCATGACACTGGTTGCCGTGACCATGATCTTGTATAAGCTACGCACTGTATGGTTGGTGAACCTACCCTGTCTAAGTGCATTGCCTGTATGTATGTAATTGTAAGCATTAAATGACCAGTTAAAAGACTTACAATTCCAGGGGGACGAGTGTAGTAGTCTGCACTGACCTCTCAGGCAAGTAACCACATAGGCAGGTAGGCATGGGTAGTGTGTTGATATCAGGGAGCCTAGGTGGTGTAATGGTTACCACACTGGCCTGTGTTTGTATGTATGTGGATAGTGGGGAGGAGAACGGTGAATTGTTAGTACAAGTGTGTACAACGCAGGCTAGGTAGTGACGTGGTCAAGAGGTCACAGTGCCGAGTACTGCTGTGGGTCATGATCTTGATGGATGGTGGACTTCCCCCAAAGGCTTGCTGGGGTGAATGATTGGGGTTTTAGGTCCTAGCACACATCTGAGGCTCTATCATGACGGGTGGTCGACTTGTTTCGGGATCCAATCGTGGTGATGACTCTACACGGATGTCCAACAGCTGGCTCCGTGATGGAATTCTCTACTCAGTCATGTTATCATGGTGGTCAATGCATTATGCAAACTGGGTAATGTCAGCGCTGGCTGCTACTTGGTTTTAGTAGATTTGATTTCACTCAGCCGGAGATCTGATTGAGGAAGTCAAATCTAATAACGTATACAGTGGATATTTTAATATGAGAAATGCAATCACGAATTTATCCTAAAATAGGAACAAATTGTGAAAAGAGTATTCATGGAGTCTAGTGTATAACTTTGACATCAGTTGAAGAGTTCAGGCGCAAATCTCAATAATTGCCAATCCAAACCTATAGCTTAAATACCAGATTTGACATGAAAATCATTTTAATTCTCACTAATTCGACTTTTCTTATGATCATATGATTATGGAGCAATGAACAAAAAAGTAGGTGGTACCAAAATAAAATTGTTGAAGGTTTGATTCCGATATTTAGCTAAATTTGTGGATTGGCACTTACAGGGTTTTGGGCCTAAAGTCTTCACCTTTCATGTGGCCACTATGGATATAATGCATGTGAAATGCTTACATATATGTACACTTATAGGGACATATCTGATTCTAGGTAAATATATCAATTGCATATTAGTCGTAAACTTGTATTTTTCATGAGTCTAAACTTTAATTTAATGTAACATAGCGGAAAATATTCCGATTTACGGCAATGGGGGGAATGCAAATGTTCTATTACTAAACAGGTGTACGTGACCAAGTGCATGTATGTATATATATCTAAGTGCTGGTGGTGCCTGAGTGGGATGTCAATATACATAGTGGTGCTGGCTGGGCTGGGTGTGAGGGCACTCAGGGCCTACCCCATCCTCCTCTGCTGGGTAGGATCACCACACTCAGGGTCGTCAGGGGGGCAGAGAAAGGCGGTGTCGCCGGGGTCGAGGTGAGCTTCTGAGTCGAGGGTGATGGTGAGGGGTTGCTGGTCGGCGATGGGAGCCTTACGGGCGGGGCGTTGAGCCCCGGAAGAGAGGGTGGTGCCGAGGCGGCGGTCGGGCCGCGCCTCGGGGGAGCCGCTGGGGCTCCGGTGAGTAGTGTCAGGGGGGCTGGTAGGGGTGCACTGGGCGGTTTGTAGGGGAACCTTGGGCCGGTTGGGAGCCCTCTGGCCGGGCGTGGTGGGCGGGGCGGCTTGGTCGAGATAGATGGGCCGGGCGGGAGGTGCCGGCTCACTGAAAATCCGGTGAGGCGGAAGCTGTGGGCCGGTCATGTGCGCGCTTTGTGAGGCAGTCAGCCTCGCTGTGCATAGTGAGCACTTTGCGCACATTCGCGCAGTAGGCGCACGTGTGGCGATGTTTTGCGGGACCCTGGCCGTGGACCTCCCCCGGGGTGGCCTGGGTGCAGGAGGAGGGGTCCCGGTTCCAGGGGTAACAGGGGGCTCCGTGGGTATCCTTGTTGTAGGTCACCCGGGTGTCGGTCTGGGGGCGGGGCTGGGGCCGGGCTCTTGTGTGGTCGAGTGGGCGGGCCGTTGTGGTGGTCGATTGCTGGGGGGGCATGGCGATGCACTCGACCCTAAGGAGGTTCAGGGCCACTGGGTCGTGCCACCCGTGGGGGAGCCGTCCGTCCGCGATCCAGGTAAACACCGTCTCGGAATAATTGCGACGGTCGCCCACGGGTAGACGAGGTGATCCTGGAGGACAGTGAGGATGTGGTGATGAAGCCCCGGCGCAGAGTGGCCGGGGAAGTCGGGGTGGTTGATGAGGGAGAGAAGGGCGAGGTTATACTCATCCTATGTCGCTTCCCCCTCTTCACCGACTTCCTCTCCGCCCCTCTCTGCCGAGGTGGAGGGGAACACATAATCAGCAGGTATACCTTGTCGCCTCACCGAGTGGCGGCCTCGGCGGAGGCCAAGATCTCCCGGACGGCGTCGGCCGCGGAGACCGGGGTGTGCCGTGCCGGCTCCTCCTGGTAGGGCGTCGGTGCTGCTGGTAGGCCGCCGAGTGGTGTAGCGCTCGTACTGGGGGTGGGCGCTCCTGGCAGGGCTGCAGGCGGCGGCGGCCTGGGTCCCCCCGGGGCGCGCGCCCGAGGTGCGGGGGCCGGGCGCCCGAGGTCTGGGCGCGGGAGAGGGCGCCTCGGGACGGTCCGCGCCCCCCCGGTCTCCAGGCCGTCGATCCTTGCGTGGAGTCCGCGTCGACTGGCGCTCCGAGGCGCTGCAGCTCCTCCAATATCGCGTCGTGCCGAGGTGCGCGCGAGGGGCCCGGTGATGAGCGGAAGCGGGTGCTCGTCCCGCTCGGGGTTTCAACCGGCCTCGGTGCCGGGGGGCCGCCGTGAGCCCTTCGTCCTTTGCCTTTTCCTTGCGGCATAGTGTAGCGGTCCGATCTGGAGGAGGTAGGCCAAAGAAAAAGGTGAGATCTGGAAGGCGGCAGGAGGGCGAGTGCCTGAGGGAGGCCGGAGGCGGCCTTATAAGGGGAAAGGAGGGGGGACGGCGATGGCAGGTGAGGTGTGAATGCTGCCAGCCCGGGGGAGGGGGGGGAGAGGGGGGTGAGCAGCGGGCGTCGGGTCAGGCGCGAATGCTGCACGGCAGGGGGCCGGGGGAGGGGGGGGTGCGGCGGTGTCGGCCGAGGTGTCAGGCTGCGCGACAGCCCGGGGGAGGGTCTCCTCCTTCCCTCGCATCAAACGTAATGCTTCGCATTACGACCAAGGTTGGTGGGGGCCATACAGCATGGTTGTGCTGGGCAGACCACTGGTATCCATCGGGACCAGGGATCCTGGATCCCTATTGGTAGGGCCAAGAATGCTTGTTTCCCATTGGGGGAAAAGGGTGGGGTGATACTCTACAATGAACCCATGCAACCATATAAATAATAAACCAGAGGGCTTGACTCTCTCTCTTCCTTTACACTTTATACTCTTCCTTTCTGTATTGATTTCACTATAGCCTGCCTACAAAACCACAGATTCGAGCTTTAGCCATTTCATAAAACATTCGCTGGCTAGAAGATCACCCTGTGGGGAAGTCATACTCAGATCTGACTGCAGACCGAAAGGATGGCACAATGAATTGAGCGGCCGTCTCCCGTTTTGGTAGATCGTGGAATCCAAACCCATGGGTTCAAACCCTGATCGCGTCAAACCAATAACCTACAAATTGATACTTGTCCCTTCCTAGCTCGACACTCAGAATTATTAGGATAGGGCAACAACTGGTTGCCTCAGTGTCAGGATAAGGCGACTGAGTGGGATATCAGGCCATGGTGCTAGCAGACAGGTCTCCCAGTTGGGCTGGACTAACAAGTTGCCAGGAGTGTGCACTGTCACTAGTTGGTACCCGTCCTGATATGACCTTATATGAAACGAGGGCATCAAACTCCATAACCAACCTGACCTTACTACGCGTTTGTAGTTAAAGTTGCATAGTTCGATGGGTTTGAATTTCTGTATTTTTTCTGAGATAAATATATTAGATCGATCGCTATCATCTACTTTACATTAGTTCAAAGTTGCTTTCATTTTAAATGGTAAACCTTTGAGATATTTAGAATGCAAACATGGAAACTTAGTTTTGGCAAGCTTGCCAAAACTTTGACACCATAGACTTCTGCAGTAACAGGTTCTGTTAAATTGACTCAGTATTGCCTTCTACGCAGAAACAAATGCTTAATAAGTGCATCAGTATCTAAGTTAGAAATGTCAAATCAAATCTAGATAATTGGTTTGGTTTTGACAATTTGATATTTCATCGGACTATGCAGTTTTAAGTAAAACAACTCAACTTGTTGCGATAGAGCGTCACACTTAGCATTACTAGGATAGGGTACATACTAGATCAGGATAATGTGACCGAGTTGGAAGTGGAGTCAGACAGATAGGTCTCCCAGTGGGGCAGCACTATAAAATCAACATGAATGTGCACTGTCACGGGTTGGTACCCACATGTATATGACCTTAGAAGTTGGTATTAAAAAAAAACCAAATCTCAAACATTCTGATTAAAGACCCTGACGGGAAACGAACACTATTCCGCTAGTGAAACCCATCATCATATTCCAGCAGGCTTTTGTTGAATATATCGAATGACCTTGGACATGTTAGCAGGTTAATTAGCTGCACGTGAATGCTGATAGATATTAAAATAGCGATGTAAAAGAGTAAGATGGTGTTAGAAGAAGAACAGAAACACATTGTATATGAAGCCTCCTGGCTTGGAGGTCAATAGGTTGTTCACATCGATAGTGTCATGGGGCTGATGGAAATGGGAAATATTGCGCCTAGAGCGGGAATGAACCAATATCCCATGCATTCTAGGCCAATGTGCTAACCATTGCACCATGTAGGCTCCTTGATGTCGCCATCCTACTCACGCCTACCTGTCTATGCGGCTCCTTGCCTGACTGACAGGTCAGTACATACTACTATATTTTAATTCTTTGAAATGGTCATTTAATGCTTACAATTACATACATAAAGGCAATGAACTTACATATATACATACATAGGTTCAACAGCTCTATAGTGCATTGCTTGTACAGGATCCTCGCCATTGCAACCAGTCTTGAGGTGGTGATGAAAATGGGAAATATTGCGCCTAGAGCGGGAATCAAGCCCACATCTCTAATGTTCCGGGCTAGTGTGCTAACCATTACATGACCTAGGCTCCCTGATGTCACCACCCTTCCCACGCATACATGTCTATGCAGCACCTTGTCTGAGAGGTCAGTGCAGACTACTACACAGGACTGGATTACAAAACCAGAGGAGCTTAGGTGATTAGTGCGGACAGCTTAATTTGTGTCATCGTTCCGACAATGTCAGCTGCTGGGAATTATCCAAGTAAGAAATGCCGTTTCTCCAGCGACACAGAAGAAAGCACTAGAAACCACGCTCCGCCCCTGTCTACACACACAACACACATTCCCTTCTCTGATGTTTCAGCGGTGTGGTGGCCGAATCGGCAGAGCGCAGGCCTCTGGTGCGGGAGATCTGGAGTTCGATTCCCGGTCGAGTCAAACCAATGACTTACAAAATTGATACCTATTGCTTCCTAGCCTGGCGTTCTGCAGTAATAGGATAAGGCAAGGACTGGTTAGCTCAGTGTGAGGATAATGTGACTGAGTGGGATATCAGGTCATGATGCTGGTGGTTTGGTCTCCCAGTGGGACATCACTATAAAGTCAGCACGAGTGTGCACTGTCACAAAAACTACCAAAAACGGGCCGTTTTAACGGCGCCGTTTAAACAATGCTGCAGTTCTTCAACCAGTGACCGCTAGGTCACGAACACCCCACAAATGCAAATGCAATATCACAAGTTGGTACCCATCCTGATATGACCTGAGATGTTGCCATGACGTAAAATGCCATCAACCATCTAACCTCTGATGTATTGAAGCCGTACAGTGCGATCAAAGCACCAGCCTTTAGAAGCCAAAGCACTCACCTATATTTGCTTCTACTTAGACATTGATGAGGTTATTAAGCAATTGTTACCACAGCAAAGGTTGAAGTCTAGCTTCCATACACGCAGTCACACAGCGGCGTGCCATCTGAGATTACAACTATTAAAAATAATAAAATATATGAATGTTAATCCAGTGTTCACACTCAGGGTGGTGTAGAGTACAAAATGTGTACGGCCTATATATAACTCTTGCAATGGAAGGTGATCCATTTCTATTTAGATACCCAAACTAACATGCAAATCCTACTGCATACGAAACAACACAATTAATAAAAGAGTATCTGATCACACTGAACTAAGACTAAGTAAAGGTAGTGATATCTACCTGAATTGAAAATCCTAACCCAACAACTAAAACCTTTTTACGTAAATGTAAAATGATTTAATGTATCTTATACTAATTAGATACTGCATTGTGTACACTTTCCCTTCAGAATCTGCTTCACATTTCAAGACACAATATAAACCATGTTTAAAAAAACCAAATAGGGTAAATACCAAGATACCTGTAACACTTACGGCCGGAAGACCAGTGCTATGGCACTGACAACAGTCATCAAATTCATTTACACAAGGAAAAATAGGTTGCATAGAATCCCACCTGAGTTCGCCCAAAACATAATCAATGCAACGAATGGTAACCCAGTTCTCACAGAAGAATGATACAGTGGTCTGCACTGAGCTATCACGCACGGAGTCATATAGACAGGTAGGCGTGGGTAGGGTGGTGCCTTCAGAGAGCCTAGGTGGTGTAATGGTTAGCACACTGGCCCGGAGTGCAATAGATGTGGGTTCGATTCAGCCACTGGTACTATCACCTGGATCCTGTACAAGCTGCTTGTTTTATGGTTGCTGAACCTTGCTGGTTTTATATATGTGAGTGCATTGCCTGCATATATGTAATTGTCAGCATTCAAACAACTTACAGACATACACCATTTAAAAGACACAATTCCAGGGGGACGAATGACCTCTCAAGCAAGGAGCTAGGTGGTGTAGCGGTTGCCACATTGGCCCCTAATGCAAGAGACGTGGCCATTGATTCCCGCTGTAGGTGCAAGATTTCACATTGTCATTATCCCAAGAGAGTTCCACCGATTCATAATCAATTGAATCAATGGTAAGCCAGTTCTCCCACGTTATCCCTGGTGTAGATTCCATTACATATATAGGTATAACCATTAGGTTACATATCCAAGACACCATTACTTCAGTGATTGATTTATAAGGTGACATCGAACATGTAAAAGCCATGGTTTGAACAAAAAACAAACATTTCTCGCTGTGAATATGGCCTATGCTGCCGACATGGCGTAAAGCAACCACCAATCAATCAATCATCAATCAAACTGCCAGGCCTTCGGCTGAGTCGTCTGCAGGGTATATACTGGGAGATGCACACCATTAGTCTGGTCGCCTCCTCCAGTATCCTAGGGCCATGACACGTTGGTTGGTTGTTGGAGTTTTATGTCCTGGCAACATCTCCGGTCATATCAGGATGAGTACCGCCTTGTGACAGCGCACACTTATGGTGACTTATTAGTGCTGCCCCACTGGGAAATCAGGCGACCGGAACCATGACCCAATATCCCACACAGTCACATTATCCGCAAACTGTGCTACACAGTCCTTGTCCTATTCTATTCATGCCAAGCTCCATGCTGGGTAGCGAAAGTATTCACCCCGTACTCACAGTACACGGGTGAATACCAACCCTATATTAAAACGGTCGAAAAATCGGGTTAAGGAAATGAGAGCCTAATTTCACAATCTACGAAGCAACATTTATTCTTTACATATGTCTTATTGATAGCCTGCTACCTTTGAGTTGAAAAATATAATATAATATCCAGTTTAATCAGATCTAATAGTGAAATCGACGGCGTTCTCTGGCCGCCATCTTGTCTTTTTGCCATCTCTGTGGCAATATATGCAGCCATTTGATACTGGAGCCACAGTTTCTACTTCATGTTCCATACTAAACCTATTTTCGCCCGTATTTACACTACGTTGTCCTTCACCCGTCTACTACAAGTACCGGCTGAATCTTTTATCTACATGCTAGGTAGCGAAAAGCATCAATTCTAAAAGTCTTTCATTTGACTCGCCTGGGATTCGAACTCCCGACCTTCCGCACGGGAATCGGGCGCTGTATCGCTTCGGCCACCGCGTCCGGTAGTGATGGGCGCATGCGCACTCTATTGGTAGTTGGGCAGACTGAATATTTCAGTGCTGGGTCCCGTGAGTGCTGGTCGCGGGGACAACAGCTTGCATGCTTAATACACGCGTAGCACTGGGACGCCACCTGGTGGGCGCACACTACACTACACTACACTACATCTATATACATGTAGTAGCTATTAGCATCCGTCTCCCGTGTTGGTGTAGATTCACCTTTCATTTCTGTATTGCCTGCTCCCCGCCCAAGACCCACCTCCCTATCCAAGCCACCTCCCCCCCCCCCCCCCACACATTTCTGCTTATCAGACGAGATAGCAATGTTTGTTTGTTTGCTTGTTTGTTGTTTTATGTCCTAGCAACATTTAAGATATTGGTGTTCTCTGTGGCAGAGTCGTTAGAGTGTCTGACATTTTTGCAGGTCAGACTCCTAATCTGAAGGTCGGTGGTTCGATTCCTGTGCAACCCCCCACCTCTACCAATTTGGATTTACACTGCTGCGTATAACTTACGGCGTCATCAAAGGGTGGTTGCTCTCATACCATGTCTATCTGGTCTGGAGTTTAAAAATCCCTTGGGTCAGTAAAAGTGTAGTCTAGGGGCAGTATAAATCTTCAAGAAAAAGAAAAGATCATATCAGGATGGGTACCAACTTGTGACAGTGCACACTCATGGCAACTTTATTGTGCTGCCCCACTGGGAGACCAGCCCACCAGCGCCATGTCCTGATATCCCACACAGTCACATTATCCAGAGACTGTGCGAACCAGTGCTTGTCCTATCCTAGTAATACTGAGTGACAGACTAGGTAGTGACAGGTATAAATTGTAAGTCATTGGTTTGACTCGGATGTAATTCGAACGCCCAACCTTCCACACGGGAACCCTGCGCTCTACCGATTCGGTCACAACATCCGGCAGAAATAGCAAAATGAGTAGATTGTCCAGTTTTCTTGTGGGAGATACTCGGTTCAAACCCCACCCGAGTCAAACGTGATGCATGTACTTACGAACTGACATTTATATACAGCTTGCCTAAATGCAACTGAACATTAAAACTTACTATAACTTTACCAACTGAATACAGATAACTTCTGCTTACATTCTAAATTATATGTAAATACTCACATTGATCTGACTAATATTGATCTAATTATATGACACTACTGTTACCCTATTACTATGTAACTTTTGGGTTACAGAATTGCATTGTGTTACATGCTGCAAATTGTGTATTAAACAGCTATTGTACACCTTATTCTATATACCTTTTGTGTAAATGAACCATGAATTGAAAAATGGCTGGAAGACCAGTGCTCCGGCACTGACAAAAGACTTATTCAGCAGAATAAACATATTTACCACCAAACAAAAAAAGAAATAGAATTAAGACTTATCGCTACCCAGGCTGGTGAATATTGTGTCTAGGATTGGATAATGAGCAGTGGAATGAAGAAGACCAATTGTCCGCAATTGAAATTCCGTCCTGCCTAATCAATGAAGGCAACCAGAAGGAAGATTTGTGCAGAAGAATATTTTGTTTCCTATACAAAGTCAAAGCATCATTATTTCACTTTTACACTTGGTAGCGCAATCATATGAACAGGCGGACAATGCAAGTGGTTGGATGACTACGTCAGGTAATGGACATGCCTGCAGTTTGACGAATCGCAGAGGGCTGTGAAGAACTGGCGAAAATGGAGCAAACTGGTTGCAAACTCATCCGTGGTGCCGCAATGACCTGGCGGTTCAGGGATTGATGATTATGATGATGACGATGAATGAACTTCAGAGACCAATATCAAATAAGGACAGATAACTAAAACAAATAAAGACAGATAACTAAAACAAAAATTAACTGGTTTCAACTTACTAACTAAAAGACATGGAATAGTTAAGGCGTGTTTTACTAACTCAGCCTCTAGATTCGTGTCTCTGACAGTAATGTTCATAGATGAATATTTGTGTGAGCAATTCCCCACATTTGTCCCTCTGGAATAGGGAATGAGTCTCAAAGAAAAAAGAAAGCTTGTTTTATTTAACGACACCTCTAGAGCACATTGAGTTTTACCATCGGCTATTGGACGTAAAATATTTGGTCATTTTGACATATTTCTTCGGAGCAAACCCACTGCCGCCACATAGGCTACTCTTTCCAATTAGCAGCAAATGGTATTTCATGTGCACTTTGGCACAGACAGGACAGCACATACCACAACATTTGAATAACCAGTTGTGGACCACTGGTTGGAACGGAAAATAGCCCAAACTTCAAAATGTGTCCACTGAGCAGGATCGACAGTATGACCCACACCTACACAGCCGGACACTCTACCAACTGGGCTACTTCCCACTCTCAGTGAATGAATCTCCTGCTTACGATCCCAAATATCCAATAGAGCACTTCTATTACCTACACAGGACAGGATCAACACCCACACAACCTTTAGCATGTACAGCATTCTGATCATGTTATGTGTCAGAGAGGTGATTTTGGCCAAACAAAGAGATTGGTGATCGTCCTGGCCAATTCCGGAAACACCGGCGGCCACGCATGTGTTCCTTGGTTTGTTAATACTGTTAATTAAACTTAACTATCAATGTTTATGTCATTGGTTTACCTCGCCCAGATTTCGAACCCTGGAGTTTGACTCCCACCACCTACCAGAACGGGAGGCGGACACTCAACTCATTCGACCATCGCGTCTGGCTACATATTATAATATTACTGAATACCCGGCCACGTTTGGGACACAAGAAAATACTACAGAAACTCTCCCCTTCATATCACTTATCTATCAACTCATTAACCAATGCTAAGGAAGAATGAAGCCAGGTCACACAAATAAACAGTGCAGAAGTTGTGCTTTAATAACACCAACTCCTGTCCACCTACCAGTGACCTAGCATCCACACCCCTTACCCTGTATAGAAAGCAGTGCATACAACCCATGGGACAGGAGTCCTATGGCTGTGTACACACTCAATTGGAATAGATGAATGTTGATAGCATCAGACAAAGTGTCTGGGGTTCCTGCTCAAAAGTAGGTAGGTGTGTCTCACTCAAGAGCCAGGAGTAGAGTGATCTCTCTTCAGTGTGTATGAAGCAGAATCTAGAATAATGATCTCAAGTTTGAGGCTAGTGTGGTCAGAGGGCCAATGGGATGCAGGTGACTGGGCAGGCCACAGCCAGCCAATCAGGCACCCCCACAATCAAGGTGGGTGGCACCCACCCACAGTAGGGGTGGCTGTCACTCAACCCAGCTGCAGGTGGTGCCCTCTGTGTATATGCAAATGAGGCTGGTGGACCTGCCCAGTGGTCCAGGAAGGGGAGGCAGGTAGCTATACAGTTACAATAGATCTCTGTTAAAATGGTGTTTTCTCCAATTGTACTCTTTATGGATGCATAGAGAAACATTTCAACACTCATGTACTGCCTCTCATATAGGAACATCTCTTCATTAATCTCAGGCATAATATATGAACATATATTTCACACAGCTTATATCATGTCATAATGGGAGTGGGATGTTATTACTTCTAGTTTAGATAACATCGTCCCCACTCCGTCGCCCAAGAATAATAATGCTCTCTGCCAATATATAATTCTTAACCGAAAATCCGTATATTTTTACAATATGACGTCAACGTCAACAACACACAATATAAATAAAAACCGCCTGCCCGACCCTGATTTATATTTTAAAAGGACCATCTCCAATTTGTTGTTATGTGGGTTTAGGCTAGCTGGCCTACCTGATACAATCGAGCTACCCACGCCTATCGATGCATATGCTATTTCTCTTCATAACAGCAAAATAACACACTAAACCAAAAGAAAAAGGGTGGAGGTGTTGCCCATTACTGCAAATACACCAACAATCTAGATCCTGAAGCACTACAAACAGCTAACTTATCAAATGAACACATATAACTACTATAGTGCCTAAATGAAAAACAAGCAAATATAGCCAGAGCAAAAGCCTCTACAGACCTCCAGCAGGGGAAATTGAACTTATCATTGAAGCCCTAGAGCAGAGCATAAACACCATAAAATAACTGACAAAGGCAGAAATCTTCATACTAGGTGTAAAGAACAATACGTCTTAACACCGCGAGGACTGATTCACAACTGTTTTATTAATAGAACCAGGCTTTACCACCTTGACTACCATGACGTCACTCCAGCCAGTTAGCCTCGTACCGGGACACTAACTAACCCACCGACGATATCATATGCACATATATTACATCCCCCTTTTTTTTTCCTTTTTCTTTTCTTTTTTAGTTATGTTTATATAGTGCATCTTGAAACATCTTAATTAAAATAAATTATTACAGTTTATTAAAGTTCATGGGACATTTGACGATATATCAACCCTTTGTCGTTCTCTGAAGATGATTCTACCATAATTGTACATCTTATGTCTGATGTCGTAAGATAATAAAGGAATACACTTAATTATTACATCAATTCGTATGGAAACTTTTTTTTCTATGATAACTAAACTATGAAGGCATCGCTTTGTGTGGTAGGACGCACATGTTGTAATGTGTGTTTTCCACAACATGTTGAAATTTGTTTGTGCGCCGCTAATCTAAGTGCGTGTTTGTGTCGGCTCTGTTCACTGATCGCACGTGGTGTTATTGCCAGCCAAGGCATGCCAGGTGCACTGCGATGTGCGCGCGGCTGCTTTGATGAACCATCAACAATTAGTTGGGGCAGCCTTCATTGACTTCAGCAAAGCATTTGATACAGTAGACCATAACATACTACTGGAAAAACTTAAAACCATGGGCATAACATCCAACACTATGGACTGGATAAAATCCTACCTGAACAACAGGCAACAGAAAACAAAAATAAACAATACACTATCAGACAACCAACCTGTCACATGTGGTGTACCCGAAGGGTCAGTGTTAGGGCCACTGCTCTTTATAATCTACATAAACGATCCTGACAAATGGTTGCAAACTAAATGCCTCCAACTAGATGCAGATGACACAGTCATATACACAAATGGTACCACAGAAGAGGAGGTAATAACTAAACTAAATAAGCTCCTACTAAAATTAGGCGAGTGGTGATATGGAATCCCGTATTTGCGGGTCCCTGCATGTCATATATGCGAGCGTTAGAAAGCTATTGATGGCCAATCCCGTTAGGCGGTACACATAGGTTATGGTTACTTTCAGTATGTTCACTCATGTTATTAGCTGTACTGCTCAACAAGGCTAGACTGACCTAATATCCTGCATAAGGTGTAATATCCTGCATAAGGCGTATTATTCAAAGTTCCCCCTTTTTATATCTGTATTAGATAAATTACATGCTAGAGCTTACCCCATAGTAGATACAACACACTACACAACACACAATCCCAGTTCAGCGCCAGCAGAAGTCTAGATAGATAAGAGGCTGATTGCTTAGTTTTATTCACTTATATATTGTTTTCAGATACATACAAGAGTGGATGTAAGAGACCTTTTTATTGGCTATTACACTCATTCACACCAGTCACTCCTCTCCCGCATGATCTCTCCCTAACATAGTTCAGCATTGGATGCTTTAAGGACTCACCCCCCCTTCCCCTCAGCTCTGGCCACCGCCTGGCTATCGTGGGATTACCTAACATGACAGATAGAGTGTGGCTGGGCGAGATAAGGGGACGGATTCTGCTTAACGGGTCATTGCTTCCCTCCCCCAGAGTGAGCATTATAAAGGGAGTACTGTTTCTTATTTAGCCATCTCGATACTCAATATATACTTAATCGGAGAATTGTACAGTGAGTCCAATAATATAACCATCAACACAAGCAAATCAAAACAGTTATCTTCTGGCAGAAACAAATGCAGGAAGAAAACTACACTGTAAGCTAGGAAACCAAACATTAGAAAATCTAGAACACTACAAATACCTAGTCCTTGAGTTGGACAGCCAACTAAACTACAACCTATGTATAAATAAAATTATCCAAAAGGTAAACCACAAACTGTGGCTATTTACAAAGCTAAGAGACAATATGACACAAGAAATGTCAATAAAAATCTCCAAAGACATGGTGCTCTCCTATTTTGACTATGGAGATGTAAACTACATGGGTGCGAACAAATATCTTCTAATAAAACTGTAAATACTGCGGAACAGAGCCCTAACAATCTGACTCAGATTTAGACAAGTTGCACCCCACCTATGACCTGCACAAAAGAACCAAAGTAAAATTACTAGAAAATAGGAGAATAATTCATTTGAAAACATTAGCATATATCTATAGTCAAAACAATAAACTCCAAACAAAACCACAAAGGGATACTAGAGCAAATAATGTGCCACTACTAAAGCAGTGGTGTGGAATGCCTAAACGGTAAAGGAACAACAAATTCCTGACCTAAAAACATACAAATAATATCTGTGCAAAATAAGGCTATGAAACCCTCACTAAGCTGCACTGCAAAGGGGCATGTGATATGTCACGGCCCACCAGCGGGACACCCAATGGAAGGAAACCATGCCAAAAGTAGCCAGATAGCATGCCACACAGATACATACAACCCTATGATATGTAGATAGGAGTAGGCTAGTCTAGTAATAAGAGTAGACACAAATAAAATACATATATGCCAAGAAAATTAAAAAAAAAAAACATAGGCTAGTAACCATACCAACCAACTATCTATCTCTACTGAAATGCAGGCAATCAAATACCTTATCAGCAGCTACTTTGTGATAAGATAACACCACCACTACAACTACACCACTCCAACGTTAAACAACAACAAACAAACAAACACCTGGCCAGCATTGACAACAAGCCTGAATACCCGGGTTTATATGCTATAGACAGTATAACTATAGCCTCAATTTAAAAAAAAGAAACAAAAAAGAGGTGAACTGACTGCATGTATATTTAGCTACAACACTGTCTCCTGTAGACAGTGAACCTTCTCAGGTAGGCCGATAGCCCAGACATGGTTACAAGTTCAAGCTTAAAATAGTGTAGACGTCTGCACTAGTTTCTAGGGCAAGGAGCTACATAGACAGGTGGGTGTGGATAGGGTGAGGACATCATGGAACCTAGGTGGTGTAATGTTTAGAACCATAGACATCTACCCTGGTTACTCCACTAATGTACACCAACAAAATCGACTTCAATTAGTTTGAAATAATATGTATTTCAAATAGTGAGCGTTTGCTAAATACTTTGATGTGCAGGTTGAACAGTTGAAATGCTGAATATCATATACTTTAGCACGGATAGATTATATTAAAATGATATAATATTGTATTCTATGTAAGAAAAACTGTTAACAGAGTGTGTCATTCTAAGTTGGTCAAAGGGGATTACATCTAGGTAAGCTCTTTGGTTTTAACAAATTGCTATCTGTATATGATTCTACAGCTTCAAATTAAAAACTGCATAGTCCAATGAAAATATCAAATTTTCAAAACCAAAACGGTGATCTACATTTTGATTCTACATATCTCACTTAGATACTGGTGCACTTATGAAACATTTGTAACCACATGGCATGGACTACCGATCCAATTGATCTAACTTGTTACTGCAGAAGCCTATGGTGTCAGAGTCCTGGCATGCTTGCCAACAATAATGGGCGTAATCGATTAATCAACTCTGGTCAACCGAGCCACTTTTTGGCGCATGCGCACATCCTGCAGACTCGGGTTGAATAATTGAATACGTTTCTGCACGCTCGGGGTGAAAAAAATGGTGGCCTTTTTTTTTTTTTTTTAATAGCCGATATAATTACAGCAAAATATAATTTTAATATTTTTATGATAGTTTAGTGATATTTCCATTTCATTAATCTATGTTATTACAAACAAAAATATGTAAGACTGGTATGGGTGGCTGTTATCCTGCAGGACGGTACCAGCGCAAATGTGACATCATCGCTCCTGCAAACCCCAGCCAAGAGGTGGGTTAGTGGGGTCGGGTTGTTTTGCACACGGCACGTGTATTTGTTGACTCCACTCGTGGTGTTCTATTTGAAATTCTGCCGACTCGGATGACCCGAGTCGCCTGGGTCGTGTTAATCGATTACGGCCCCCGTGTCTGCAATTCAAATATCTCAAAAGTTAGGCATCTAAAATAAAAGTTATTTCAAACGATAGTATGGTGGAGTGTAAGGATCAGCCTAATATTTTGATTTCGGAAAATGACAGAAAGTTAACCCTCTAGTAACCAATGTATCACCTACGATACAAACATTGCCTGATCAACATAGCAAATCTATTAATTTACTTTTGTATGAACATAATACCATCTATGATATACATGTAATCAGGAAAAACGCGAACACAGTAAATATAGTTATGGCATTTTTAATTAAGGAAAGTTAAACGTCAGGTTATACAAATGTAAAGCTCAGAAATGCTTAAGAAATGAGGCTAGAGATGCTATGGCCCTACTTTCCACTTTCACATGTAGGGTGGGTGGGAGGCCAATTTAAGGCTGGTTATTGTCTCCTGGTTCCTCTGGTCGTAATGACCAAATCCCCTGGCTGCGCCGCCTTATATAGCAAAAGTCTTCCCGAAAAGGGGCGCATCAGTAGTTTGAGTGTACTGCGTAATACGTCATTAAGTCCTGTTTACCCGATCGGTGACCAGGTTTAGAAAAGACCCGCTATTCAGCGTTTGAGTTTGTTACATAGTTCTATAGAATTTGGCTAGTCGGCGACACAATAGACGTCCTTAGTACTGGCACACCTTGGTCTGTATTCGCGATCGTGATTACCCGCAATGCCAAAGCATTACGCACAATTGTAGTACTATGGTATTACGGTTATACAAGGGTAAATTAATAACATCTAGTTTGCCTATGGTGATCAGGAAATGTTTGTATGGTAGGTGATACATTATTTACTAGAGGGTTAAAATCATCGGAGCATGCACCTTTAACCTCTGTGAATATGTAAGTAGAACAGGCCGCCATGTTTGCGATGCAGCTCATTTAAATAAAGGTGGCATGATGTCATTGTTGATGATATCACACCATCAGGGGACGCCTATTTAATTCATGATATCCCGTCAACATCAACGTTCACACATAAGTGGGCTATTCGTGTGGGAGATCCGCTCTATAGCTTCTGGTACCAGACAGGCTTAGCAGTGTAGGATATAAGTGCCATGCAGTGTAGTAGTATTGTGTGTCATGCAGTGTGCGGGAGATCAGGAGTTTGGTTCGCAGTTGAGTCAAAACAATAACTCACAAAATTGATACTTGCCACAACCCAGTGTGGCACTTGACATTATTAGGATAGGGAAAGGACTGGTTATAGATCAGTATCAGGATAATGTGACTGAGTGGGATGTTAGGTCATGGTGCCGGCGGCCTCGTCTCCGAGTGGGCCAGTGATATTAATTTGCCATGAGTGCACACTGTTACAAGGCGGTAGTGCCCATCCCGATATGACATCATATGTTGCTAGGATGTAAACCCCAACAAACATACACACTTCAACGTCAAATGGGCCTCAGACTTCCGATAGCCAAAGTATCCGGCATATGCCGACGTCATCACGACGTATATTCGCAGAGTGGGCGTTCTCTGAAGTCAAGGTCAGCCTGATATAGAAACATGGCTGCAAAAGACTAAAATATCTAACTTTGGAGATATTTGAAGTGGAAACATGTCAAATAATGTTGATGTTTTTTTTTTGTAATATACAGTTTATTCATTAAATAAAGTATTCACCCAGCATCTTGATACTGGTCTTCTGACCATGTGATAATACAGTTATTTGAAATAATGCATGGGCCCTCTGTAGTCTGATATTGCCATCCCCAGCAGACTAAAGTCAGCTGAAATAACAATATTATTCATACTAACCTATTATTCCGTACACCAACATGTTAGAGACAAATGTCTATGACCTTAGATGTTGCCAGGGCATAAAACTCCAACAACGAGCCAGTTTCTATTGAATGTCAGATATATTCCTTTGATGCAGCAATGCATATTGTAGGCGTCTGCACTGACCTCTCACACAAGGAACCACACAGACAGGCCTGGATATAGTGACTACATCCTGGAGCCTAGGTGGGGTAATGGATAGCACGCTAGACCTGGAATGACAAGAAGTGCTAGTTCCAATCCTGCGGTAGGCACAATATTTCCCATTTTCATCACCACAACTACACGGGTTGCCGTGACATGAATGCTGTCAAAGCTACACACTGTCGTAAAGTCAACGGCTCGAATCTGTGGTTGTGTAGGCAGGCTATAGTGAAATCAATACAGGCAAAAAGAGAGGAAGAGTATAAAGAGTGAAGAAGAGAGAGAGTCAAGCGCTCAGGTTTATTATTTATATGGTACATGAATCCAGTAGAGTGTATTACCTGACCACATTCTCCCAGTGAGAAACAAGCATTTCTAGCTCCACCAATGAGAAACAAGCATTTCCGGTCCCCATGGTTACAGTGATCTGCCCACTGCCACCAAGCTGTGTGGCTCCCCTGGCCACCACCTGCCTTGATCCTGAGTGTGGTGATCCATGACTAGCAGAGGGGGGAGGGGGTAGTGGGAAGAGCTCTGAGTGCCCCTTACACACTATCTTACTAGCACCACAATGTCTAATTACCAAGCAAGTACCACCAGCAACTACATAAACACATATATATGCACCACAATGTATATTTACCAATCAATCAAGTACCACCAGCAACTACATAAACACATCAATGCACCGGGCCCTGTATAACTGTTTCACAAATAGAACATTTGCATTCCCCCACTAATGCATCAGTATCGGAATATTTTACACTGTGTTGAACCTACACTGTGTATGTGTATATATGTAAGTGTAGTGCGTGTATGTATGTCATTGTAAGCATTACAACAAGTTATGGACATAAACCATTTAGAAAGCTTACAATTCTAGGGGGACTAGTGTAGTAGTCTGCCCTAACCTCTCAGACAAGGAGCTGCGTGGACAGGTAGGTGTGGATGGGTGATGTCCTCGAATAGCCAAGGTAGTAAGTACCATGGCTAGCATGCTATCCCCAAAATGGCAATGAGTGTGGGTTCGAATCCTGCTCTAGGCACCATATTTCCAATGTTCATCACCCCCCTATGACAGTATTTATATTAATAAGTGCACCAGTATCTCAGTTGAATATGTATCATCACAGATGTACATATATCCAAGTGTTTTGGTGTCGGACATTTATGTGTATTATACTTTTAATGTTCCGCACTAGAAGGTACTGCATTTAATTCATACCATAATGACTTATAACGTTATAGCATACATCCATCGAAGAGAAACTGTTGTAGATAAGCAAGTTTGAAGCAGACAATTTTCCTGTTTAGAATGTAACTCCAGCACCCGTCCCCAAAAAAGCGAAAACACACCCACACAAAAATATCACTAGACAGGCTGAATAGATGTCGACGCAATGTGTGTCAGGTTACTCGTTGGGTCTCAACACTCTTCTAATTAGCAAAGGCCGTCTATTTATAGCCACATCGTGAGATGGCGAGGAGCAGGATGAGAAAGGAGGAGACAGGAGGATACAGGGGGAGAGAGGAGGAGAGAGGAGGAGAGAGGAGGAGAGAGGACGAGACAGGAGGAGACAGGGGGAGACAGGAGGAGACAGGAGGAGAGAGGAGGAGAGGGGAGGAGAGAGGACGAGACAGGAGGAGAGAGGAGGAGACAGGAGGAGAGAGGAGGAGAGAGGAGGAGAGAGGAGGAGAGAGGAGGAGAGACAGGGAGGAGAAGAGGGCAGAGAGGAGAGAGAGGAGGAGAGGGGAGGAGACGGAGGAGAGAGGGAGGAGAGGGGAGGAGAGAGGAGCAGAGAGGAGGAGAGAGGAGGAGAGGGGAGGAGACGGGAGGAGAGAGGAAGAGGGGAGGAGACAGGAGGAAGAGGAAGGGAGAAGGAGGAGAGAGAGGAGGAGAAGGAGGAGACAGGAGGAACCAGGAGAGACAGGAGGAGAGAAGAGGAACAGGAAGAGACAGAGGAGAGAGGAGACAGGAGGAGAGAGAGGAGAAGGAGGAGAGGAGGAGGAGGGAGGAGGAGAGAGAGGAGGAGGAGAGGAGAAGGAGGATAGAGGAGGAAGAGGAGGAGAGAGGAGAGACAGGGGAGACAGGAGGAGAGAGGAGCAGAGGGGAGCAGAGAGGAGCAGAGAGGAGGATATAGGAGGAGAGAGGAGGAGAGAGGAGGAGACAGGGGGAGACAGGAGGAGAGAGGAGCAGAGAGGAGCAGAGAGGAGGATAGAGGAGGAGAGAGGAGGAGACAGGAGGAGACAGGAGGAGACAGGATGAGACAGGAGGAGAGAGGAGGAGAGAGGAGGAGAGAGGAGGAGGATCCTGGCAACTGTCTGCCAGTCTCATCCCCACTAAATACCTGAACACAACTCATAAGAAGGAAAGGGAGACAAGTCACACAAGATTGACAGTGATGAGGTTGAGCTTTATTGCTACAACTCTTGTTCACCTACTAGTGACCTGTCACCCTGACTCACTTACAACCTGCTACACAGACCCACATAGCTTTTGCTTGTTCAGTCAAAATGAGTGCCTACAACACATTGAACCTATCCAATCGCACTCTTCCTGGTGCATGGAGGGAACATTCCTGTAATTAGTAACCATATCTTAATATCAGAACATCAAGCTGCAATCCCAGTCACTGTGCATCATAACATTTACACATATTTATTTATATGTCACACAGCAAGTGGGCACACATTGCATCACTATTTCATAACAATGATCCCCAACTCTGAGATATTGATATGATTCCAAGCTTGGCTATCATGACCAAAAGACGGTATATTTTTACAATGTGACCAGCTCTGCTGTAATATACCAGTGCTACCATTGGTATGCAGGTATTGCTGGTATAGCAATACCTCAGGGAGTTTGACGGCCCTGCCTTGTAGAGTTAAAAACCACTGCCTTGTGGTACAGGTTCTTAACAGAACCGAAGGCTAAGGGAGAAAACCCTAAACAGAAAACCATGTCACTGTGGCAGCATTAAGGGCGGTTGATGTATGGAACTCCCAACATCTCCCGACCAGCCACTGCAGGGACAAATAGTTTTGCGCCTGTCTTGACATGTTCTTGCCGGTGTGAAACCTCTATTTGCTCCCCAAGAGAGTGCAGCTGGTAACTTGCAAAAGCCAGCAGCACTTCAACACTTTTGCAGGCAGCTTTCATGAAATGTACAACCGCACAAAACACCATACCGGCTCGGTCGTTGCCCGTGTTACCAATGCAACACAGAATTGAAGGGTGGCAGTGAAGTAATGAAGGCAGTCTTTGTCGCATCGCGACCGACAGCATGATGATGATGATGACCATTTAGGCGCACATTGGATCAAAGACATCATAGTCCTGACAACATTTAAGGTCATATCAGGACAGGTACCGACTTGTGAGAGTGCGAACTCATGGTGACTTTATAGTGCAGCTCCAGCGGAAGACCGGACCACCAGCACCATGACCTAATATCCCACTCAGTCCCATTATTTTGACACTGAACCAACCGGTCCTTGACCCTCAGGCGAGCCAGAGAGTCTTTAAGGGTGAGTGGGTGTGGTAACTGTTGCTACTCTTTGTCCCAAGGTGCTCCGCCGGGTGACTGTATGGGTTGCACGGTGCAATGAGTCATCAGTAGTTCCGAATGCCTCCACCAGGGCAGTGCGTAAACTCCCCCCGCCGAATCAACCAATTCGAAATTATGCACCAATAGAACACATTCATTTTGTCTAGATATCATGCATTTATATAAACATCACCTTCATCTAGATACCATTTGTATCTTAGATACCATTCGTATCTAGATACCATTTGAACCTGGATATCATGTTGTCCCTGGATCCCTAGACAGAAGTTGCATCTAGATACAATATCTCCTGACATGACCTCGGAAGTTGCTAGGGTGTCAAACCCCCGTAAGATAACACAAGTGAGTAGCCTCCAATACCACTGTGTACATCACGGTTGAGTCGGAGTGCAAATCAATTCTACCTGACCTCATAATGACCTGCAGCTAATGATCCTCAATCGCCCTGTTAAGTGCAACTACGTGTGCCTGTTTGAGCTGCTCCAGATACAAAGACATAACTATAGCATACATATATAGGTTGAGTAGCTTCATCTCTGGCAAAGGATTATAGGCCGTTGCCTCCAAAAGAAGAACAAATCATCCGATGTGACTGACACTTGTCAACATCCAGGCGTATGTGAGGAGGGCCAAATGTGGTGCCATTGTAACAGTGTTGGGTCTTATAGAGTATAACAATACAATAATAATTCCCTTGCATACTGTGTTATACATCATATATATATGTATAAATACCCTTTAATACTAAGACGGCTCACTCAGCCTGTACTGTGTTATCAAAATGATCAAACCCACCACTTGGTGCGCTGGCTGTTCTCTTGGTTAAACTAGTACTATATTATTTGTATAAATGTATATATGAATGTGAAAGATTTGTGATAAATGCAATGCTCATGATGATGCTGATGATGATGTGTATATTTGTTCATACCAATTTCATATTGATGTGTATTCATACTTACCTATCTCATGTATAATATAATTGTATGTGTTTACATGTGAAACAGCAAACAGCAGCTGGGCTGATCAAACCGACCACAAGGTGGCACTGCAAAATTTACATTACCATGGAAGAGATAGGGAGTGAGCTCTCTTAGTATTAAAGGGTCTTTGATATGTAGTAGTCAGCATTGAACTCTGATGCAATTAGCCACATAGACGGGTCGGCGTGGATAGGGTGATTGCTTAAGGGAAGCTAGCTAGTGTAATTGATAGCATGATGGTGCTAGATTGTCATAAAATGTAGGGTTTTGTCTTGCCTTGGGTGCTAGATTTTCATGAAAGCTGCCTGCAAATGTGTTGAAGTGCTGCTGGCTTTTGCAAGTTACCAGCGGCACTCTCTCGGGGAGCAAATAGGTTTCACACCAGCAGGAACATGTCCAGACAGGCAAAACTATTTGTCCCTTCGGTGGCTGGTTGGGAGATGTTGGGAGTTCCATACATCAACCGCCCTTAATGCTGCCACAGTGACCTGGTTTTCTGTTCAGGGTTTGCTCCCTTAGCCTTTGGTTCTGTCAAGAACCTGTACCACAAGGCAGTGGTTTACAACTCTGCAGGGCAGGGGCTATATTTACTATTTCCATTGTGATAGTTGTCGTGACCAGGATCCTGTACAAGCTACATGATGCTTCAAGCTACCCAGTGTATGTATTTATATGTGCACTTTTGCCTGTATGTTAGCAATTGTAAGCAATGAACAACTTATGTGTGTAAACCATTTAAAAGTCTTAAAGTTCCAAGGGTTAGAGTGCAGAACCACCCAGGCAAGGGGCCACATAGACAGTTACGGGTACATACGGTGATTGCATTAGGGAGCCGAGGTAATGTAATGGTTAGCACACTAGTTCCGAAATGGAATGAAATATTGGGTTGAATCCTGCTCTAAGTGAAATATTTCCAATTGTCATCAACGCCCACAACATAATAACGTGCATATGATAGAATCGGGACAAGGCTATGACTCATGAGGTAGAGTAGTTAGAATTTGAGCGCTTTCACAAAGTTGAAAAAGGCTTTCCAGTTCAATCCTAGTTCAATATGTGTATAACTTACAGCGTCATCAAAGGCCGGTTGCTCTCATACCATGTCTATGTGGTGCGGGAGGTTAAAAATCCCTTGGGTCGATAAAAGTGTAGGCTTGGGCTTTCTATCGACCAGCAGTGGAATGAGGAAGACCAGTCGTCTATGACTGAAATTTCCCCTGCTTAAACAACTAATGGACGCCACAACAACTATAACTTGTTTCACTTTTCCTATCACCACAAATGATGTAGCGAGTAATGGGATATGGGTATCAACTTCATAAGTAATGCCTCGTTAAATTTAACTTTTAATACTATTGGCTTGGTTACTGATTCCATGTACTAGTAAGAACGAGAATAATGAAGAGCTTAGGCGCAACAACCGCTCGGCATTATTAGGACAGGGCAAGGACTGGTCGGCTCAGTGCCAGCATAATGTGACTGAGTGGGATATCAGGTCATGGTGCTGGCTGCCTGGTCTCACACTGGGGCAGTGCAATCAACTTGCCATGAGTGTGCACTGTCAAAGGTCGCTGCCGATCGTGACATGACTTTAGATGTTGTCAGGGTGTAAAACTCCAACAGCCAACCAACCAACAAAAGGAGACAACACAGGAATTGGGTCGAGCTTATACACTCTGGTTGGCCTCCTTAAAAGAACTACCGGAGAATTTATTAACCTAAGAATGGTGGCAAAGATATAGATGCATCATGTGTGAGTGTTGTAGTGGGGGGAGCACTCGGCTACATTCACCACCCCGAGGGGGTGAGGGGGGCACTTCACCAATGCACAGGGCATGAGGAATCAAAATGGGACATTATTCCCCACCGAATTTATACTTGTATAAAATCATATTTAAACATAGGTTTACCACCAATGGTTCGGGAAAAGTACCTTCTAGTGCGGTACTTTTAAGCAACAGGACTGTGGGGGTAGTAAGCAAGTAGTGGCTTGGCAAGCTAAAGCTGGCTAGCATACACTGCTGACAGTGTCAGCAATGTGTCATATCAGTGGTCAGACATAGAATACGGACGGGGGGCACAGAGAGGGGAAGGGCCGCCGCCGGGGGTGATTGGCCTTCTTCCCGGGACTGCAATCACCATAACCACCGTACTTACCCAAGTACTGCCGCTGCTACAGTAGCTCTCCGGGGAGGAGTGCATGGTCGAGCAGCAGGCAGAGTGGTCTCGTTACGCAGCCAGCGATTCTACACCTTGTATTACACTCACACAGGCACACACTCACTCACTCACTCACTCAACACATATACCAACATACCCACATACATACCTACCCACACACCCAACACACATACCCACACACCGACACTCCCACCCACACAGGCACACACTCACTCACTCACACACATGCCAACATACCCACACACATACCTACCCACTCACTCAACAGACATACCCACAAACCGACACTCCCACCCACACAGGCACACACTCACTCACACACACATGCCAACATACCCAAACACATACCTACCCACACACCCAACACACATACCCACACACCGACACTCCCACCCACACAGGCACACACTCACTCACTCACACACACATGCCAACATACCCAAACACATACCTACCCACACACCCAACACACATACCCACACACCGACACTCCCACCCACACAGGCACACACTCACTCACTCACTCACACACACATGCCAACATACCCACATACATACCTACCCACACACCCAACACACATACCCACACACCGACACTCACACCCACACAGGCACACACTCACTCACACACACATGCCAACATACCCAAACACATACCTACCCACACACCCAACACACATACCCACACACCGACACTACCACCCACACATGCACACACTCACTCACTCACTCACACACACTTGCCAACATACCCACACACATAACTACCCACACACCCAAGACACATACCCACACACCGAAACTCCCACCCGCACAAGCACATACTCACTCACTCACACACATGCCAACACACCCACACACATACCTACCCACACACCCACCACATATACCCACATACCGACACTCCCACCCACACAGGCACACCCTCACACACTCACACACACATGCCAACATACCCACACACATACCTACCCATGCACCCACTCACTCACTCAACACACATACCCACACACCGACACTCCCACCCACACAGGCACACACTCACTCACTCACTCACACATACCAACATACCCATACACATACCTACCCACACACCCAACACACAGACCCACACACCGACCCACACAGGCACACACTCACTCACACACACATGCCAACATACCCACAGACATACCTACCCATACAACCAACACACATACCCACACACCGACACTCGCACCCACAAAGGCACACACTCACTCACTCACCCACACATGCCAACATACCCACACACATACCTAACCACACACCCAACACACATACCCACACACCGACACTCCCACTCACACAGGCACACACACTCACTCACACACATGCCAACATACGCACATACATACCTACCCATACACCCACTCACTCACTCAACACACATACCGACACTCCCACCCACACATGCACACACTTACTCACTCACTCACTCAACACACATACCAACATACCCATACACATACCTAGCCACACACCCAACACACATACCCACACACCGACACTCCCACCCACACAGGCACACACTCACTCACTCACACACACATGCCAACATACCCACACACATACCTACCCACACACCCAACACACATACCCACACACCGACACACCCACCCACACAGCCACCTCACTCACTCACACACACATGCCAACATACCCAAACACATACCTACCCACTACTCAACACACATACCCACACCGACACTCCCACCCACACAGGCACACACTCACTCACACACACATGCCAACATACCCAAACACATACCTACCCACTCACTCAACACACATACCCACACACCGACACTCCCACCCACACAGGCACACACTCACTCACACACACATGCCAACATACCCAAACACATACCTACCCACTCACTCAACACACATACCCACACACCGACACTCCCACCCACACAGGCACACACTCACTCACACACACATGCCAACATACCCAAACACATACCTACCCACTCACTCAACACACATACCCACACACCGACACTCCCACCCACACAGGCACACACACACTCACTCACTCACACACAAACCCTTTTTCTTGTGGTTGTTTGTTTATTTAACGACCCCCCCCCCCAGCACAAAAAGTAGACATCGGCTATTGGGGGTCATGCAGTGGTTTAAACATATCAAACTAAAGAATTAGAAGTTTTTATTTTTGTTTGTTAAAAAAAACCACATTTGATCAAATTATTAAAATAGAGCACAGATATATACGCCAAACAAGCATACAGCTGCGGTAAATTCACAACTGGTGTATGATAAATAACATCAACAGTACAAGGTTTTTCAAGTTAAAAATGGAAAGTGAACTTTTGTTAAATAAAACCCGTTCCTCTCAGAAATTGAATAATGAGTTGCGAATGGAATCGGAACGACTCCATCACACCCTCATTTCCAAATACATCATCTCTAACTGGTTGTCGGTGAGGACATCTCACCAAAATGTGATGCATTCTCGGTATTGTGTGTATGTTGTGTTGTTGGGGTTTAACTGCTACTAACCTCTGAGTTCATATACTTAACATTGTATTTTCACTAGTAGGCTTAATGGACACACCTATCACAAATTGATATAAAACTAGATGTACTACTATCTTGCTTACAGTTTACCTGCCAACACAGATTCAATGCTTAATCTCTTTGGAGCCAACTTCATTACAAAAACACTTCATATTTTGTGATCTGGTGTCCTGCGTTCTCTAAAGTGTAGCAGATATCGTAAAGCATTCGATTATGTAACTACCAGTAGTATCCAGTGCAGACAAACCAAGGCCAATACAAATATGGTTGAGCAATTCTCTGGCTGCTAACAATCCAACCCACTTTCTTTATTGAAACCAAAATCTGAGGCAGCAAATGATTTCTGTGCAGTGGGTGCCTGCTTATAAACCCCCACAGCACCCCTTTTAGGCCTACCTGCTCAGAGGGACAAAGGTTCCCCAAGCTGCTCAAGCCAGCAAGCCCATACAACCGTATCAAAGCCATTCGGTTCGTATAATATTTATATAAATGCTTTTACATATCATGTATCCACCCTACTATATGGAGCCGAGGCCTGGAGATTGTTCAGACGGCAGGTGAAAAAGCTGCAAGCCTTCAAGATGCGACATTTGCATTTGATCTTGAGGATAACCTGGAAGGACAAAGTGACAAATGAGGAAATACTCAATCATACAAGGCTGTCCTCTATGGAAGATCTTCTGATCAGAAAGAACCTCTGGTGGACTGGACACATGATGAGGATGTCAACAGACAGGCTACCAAAGCAGATCCTCTATTCTCAATTGTCTTCTGGTCAGAGAAAGAGAGGAGGCCCTGGTCTCCGGTCCAAGGATACCATCAAGAGAAATCTGAAGCTGAGAGATATTAAGACCAACTTGTGGACATCACTCTCACAGCAGAAAGCTAAATAGAGAGTGGCGGTTAAGTAATGAAAGCAGTCTTTGTCGCATTGCAACCGACAGATTGATGATGATGATATTACTTACTCTGGTTAGTACTATATCGCCCTCTATTTATTGGAAGTGGAAAGTGGCAGAGAATGAGAAAATGCTGGTAGGATTGTTTGATTGATTGTCTGTTCGTTGGAGTTTTATGTCATAGCAACATCTAAGGTAATAGTAGGAGGGGAGATGCTGGTAGGAGGACGCTTGAGGAAGGAGGCGACAGCTGGAGGGTGAGGGAGGAAAGCAGTCTCATGAGATGGAAGCCACTCAGCAGCCATTCCCCCACAGAGTGTGCTGCCCTCTAGCGGTAGCAGCACCAACCATGTCCTCCGGCACCTGCCACCAGAGTTGATTGATTGTTGGAGATTTAGGTCCTGCCAGCATCTGTCTCAGGTCATAACAGGATGGGTACTGACTTGTGACAGTGCAGACTCATGGTGACTTTATCATGCTGCCCCATTGGGAGACCAGGACACCACCACCATGAACCTGATATCCCACTCAGCCACATTATCCTGACAACCAGTTATTGTCCTATCATAATGATGTCAAGCGCCTAGATAAGAAGTGGCAAGCATCAATTTTGTAAGTCATTGGTTTGACTCAACCGGGAATTGAAATCGCGACCTTCCACATGGGAGGTCTGCGCACAACCAATTTGGCCATTGGCGTCCGGTGCCACCAGAAGGACATCAAAGCAAAGTGGAGACATTGGCAGAGGTTTGCGTTGACTGTAAATGGCTTATTGTTTGTTTGAGCCAACTCTTCACAAGTGTCAACATTTTCCTACATCAAAGAAGAGGACCTCATCGCAGGAGAAAGAGTATGCCATTTGGAGGCTGGGTGGTGGGTGGGTAAATTTGTATTGTAGATTCAGTTATGGACAAATTGCAGAGAACGAGTAATGATACTATGTGAGGCTTAATGACCTGGTAAGTAATTCAATAATTCAATAATTCAATGATTCAGTGATTAAATGGTTCAATAATTCAATAATTTAATAATTCAATAACTCAATAATTTAATAGTTCAATAGTGCAATAGTTCAATAGTTCAATAATTCAATAATTCAATAATTCAAGAAGAACACATTCGGGTCCAGCCACAGTTCGCTCAACCAACTTTATTGTCTCTCATCTCCTAATTGTGTAATAATATAAATAATCTATTTACACACGGTTTATATACTCACATTTATCTCAGAACTATTTTGTTTCTTTCTTGTAGATTTATACTGCCTATCACGGATAAGTCTGAACAGACTTGTTTTCACCATTATATATTTGGTTGATAGAAATCCCGAGCCTACACTTTTTCTAGCCCAAGGGATTTTTAACCTCCCACCCGGCATAGACTGGCCTTTGATTACACGCTACTGTTCCTTAGATACATAAATGACTTAAATAACTGGCTAGAAACCGAAAACCTCCTCCTATATGCAGATGACAGTAGTACATACACCTGGCAAAACAACTCAGATAGTGGAAACTCTTCTGAATTAAATGCTAAATAAACTAAGCATGTGGTGCCAAATAAATAAAATAACCATCAACACAAATACAACGAAGACTGGGCTCTTCGGGAACACTCAAACCACAAACTAAAATATCTGCTGTCAAATAGGCGAGACGCAGCTAGAGATGGGGAAGAGCTACAGACACCTAGGCATAAGATAAGGTTCCTCTAAAAACTAACATACTTCATGACAGAGATCATGTCAATTAAAATCTATAAAGGCATGATCCTCCCATCCTTTCAATAAGGGGATGTAATATACATGGGGGGAAACATAAGCCTCCTAAACAAGCTACAAGTACTCCAAAATAGAGCCCTTAAAATATGCCTTCAAGTATATAGAAGGCACCCAACAGTAGACCTACACCTAACATGCAACACAACACTATTAGCAAACAGGAGGGAACTCCACCTTAAATTACTTGCTCACCACTACACAACACATCCAGATCACACTGTGACTGCGGCAAGAAATACCAGGCACATGGACGCCCAGTCCTAAAGGAAGTCATCAGCAACACAAACATCAATGAGAGGAGTACATTTGCTGCCCAATCCTGGAACATATGTTCTCTGTGGCGGAGTGGTTAGAGTGTCTGACTTTTTTCTACGTCGGACTCCTAATCTGAAGGTCGGTGGTTCGATTCCCCTTGCCTCCATCTCTGCCAATTTGGATTTCCACCGCTGTGTATAACTTACAGCAATATCAAAGGCCAGTTGCTCTCATACCATGTCTATGTGGTCTGGGAGGTTAAAAATCCCTTGGGTCGGTAAAAGTGTAGGCTCGGGCTTTCTATCGACAAACTGTCTAATGGTGAAAACAAGCCTATTCAGGCTTATCCATGATAGGCAGTATAAATCATCAACAACAAAAAAACAAAGAACCCCCAATAGCAAGATCAATAAAAGATCTTAATAAATACAAACAATTTCTAAAAGAACAAACAATAAGAGACATGCAGAATTAACATAGAAACTAACATACAAACAAACATATATACACATATCAAACCAGCTTCATAGTTGTCCAGCGATGTAAACAAGCACCCTCAAAGGAGCTTAATCGCTATGGGCAGAATATATACCATATCAATAAAAACAAAACTAAAAAAAAACTGTAAGTTAAATACATCCTTGGAAATCCAAATTGGCAGAGGTGATGGCATGGTGAACCGAACCACCGACCTTCAGATTAGGGAGTCTGACCGAGAACAAAGTCTCTAACCTGTATGCCACAGATAACATCAAGAGAATAGAGGGGAAAGAAACAATTGCCTTCCAATGGAATTCTAAGCAAATTAAATCAAATATGTTGAACACAAAGCTGTAGTAAGCAAGGAATATCAGAATCAGGGTTACATTCTGAAGTACCGGACACAGTGGCCGAATCGGTAGAGCACAATGCTCTCGCGCGGAAGGTCGGGAGTTCAATTCCTGGTTGAATCAAACCAATGACTCACAACATTTATACATGTCACATCCGAGCCTGGCGCTTGGCATTAATAGGATAGGGCAAGGACTGGTTATCTCAATCTAAGGATAATGTGTCTGAGTGGGATATCGGATCATGGTGTGGGCGGCCTGGTCTCCGAATGGGGCGGCACTATAAATTGAAAATAAGTGTCCACCGTCACAAGTATGAGGGTACGTATCCTGATATGACCTTAGATGTTGCCAGGACATACAACTACAACAATATTGTGAAGGCAGAACAGCAGAAATAACAGCAGCGTCGTCAAGCAGCCAGCACGCCCATGGTGCACCTGCCACGGTTAATGCCGGGGGCGTCCGCCAGGAGGCGCCACTTCCGGCACGGGCGCCATGGGAACGTTTCTGCACCGATTCACCGATGGTGAGTGTTGGATAAATAGACGAGATCACCGTTCCGACTGCACATGCGCTGAAATTAATCAAAATCCATAACAATTTGGCACAACCATGGATGGATGGATCCAATATAATAATATAATGAATATGTTTAAGACACAGCTCTCCATAAAGGGCGCATTCCTTACAGGTGGCATGCGGCATGAAGTATGCGAATGCGAATGTGGCAAAAAATTGAAACGCCTTGAAGTCAATGGACTACATTCCTTACATGCGGTATGCGAATGCGAATGCGAATGCAAATGCAAATGCGCCAATTCAATCGGTCCCTGTAGCGAACGGTGCAGCATGCGGCATGTGGCATGCCGTGTGCGAATAGAAACGTCAGTCGCACTTGTCCATTAGCTTTAGACGAGGAGAGGTGACTGAGCATTACGGAACGGTCACACACAAGGGTGCAGAGGGTAAACATATGGTAGTGGTGGTGGTGGGGTTTGGGTTGGTAAAAATGCTACCAGAGCCACAAAAATATGACTACTTATCTACTACTTGGTAATTATAAAGGTAGGAACCCCAATGTGACGTACCAAGAGGGTACATAGATATAAATGCCATATTAGGTCATATACAGTGCAGTATTGAGTATACTTGTTTATTTTTATTTTTTAAATATAGCCAGTCATGCTGCATGCCGCGTGTAAGGAATCACGCCATTTGCATACTGCATGCCGCATGCGGCATGCCACATACCACACACCACGTGTAAGGAATGCGCCCTTAATTCAGCATGTTGGGCTCAGAAACATACAATTTCACTCACTTCATAGGCTGATGTTTACATCTCCATTGATTAGACATAAGTAATTGTTGTTCTAAATATTAAAATGTCAAATCTGTCAACAACAACTTGTTTCAAAGAAATATATAACCCATATCTGATTAACCCTACTCATTTTCTAGTTCGACATATGGTGTGCTGATTATATTGATGTAAATCCAATGCTGGATAAAAGATTAATATCGTAATTTATTACGCATATTTTTTTAGTTGGTATTCTATGTTTCAAACAAGAGCTGAGATGAGCTGAAACTAGCACATTGCAGAGCTGCACCCAGTGTATTATCATTTGCCAGTTTTTTCGCTCGGGTTTGTTTTTCCTCCACGCATCCCATAATACACCGCACCGCTGGAATGGTGATGTAGTCTATTAATATTATGGGGGACACAGAAGGAATGCAACATAGCCTAGATTCGGGACACCATTGCACGTATCGACATAGGTTCAGGCATGAATGTTTGTGTATTCCGCATATTCGCGTATTCACATATACACATCTGTACATATACACATATATACAGAAGTAAAGCTTGTTTTATTTAACGACACCTCTAGAACACATTGATTTTCATATCCTCCGCTATTGGACATCAAACATATGGTCATTCTGACATATTTCTTTGGAGGAAACCTGCTACCAACAAATAGGCTACTCTTTCCGATAAGCAGCAAGGGTTCTTTTATATGCACTTTCCCACAGACAGGGCAGCACATACCACAGCCTTTGATGAACCAGTTGTGGTCCACTGGTTGGAACGGAAAATATTCCAAGCAACAAATGAGTCTACTTGTAAAATATTTCGACTTTCTACACATAGTTACACTATAAATCAGATTCCTTTTTAAGTACCTATTTATTTTATTTAATACATAGAAGAATGTGTAACTCATTGCTGAACCCACACACTAAGCAGGATTGATCGGATGACCCACATCTTCACAGGTGGACACTGTACCGTCCCGCTCATTATACAGCTAATTATACACATATGTGCTCTATCATACACTATGGGAATATAAACAAGGACACTACCTATCTTCAGTTCCCAAGTAATAGTATAGCACTGTATCCTATCTATCTGACTCTGTGTAGTATGACATGAGCCACACTGGTGCCACCTGTGAGGGGCTCTAGGCACTGTATGCCAGCTGCGTCTGGCCGTTATCGCCTATAGGCCCTTCGGGACACTCAATACCATTATAGACATATGGACATATAGTATACACATATGAAGAGTTCAGGCACAAATCCCCGTAAACACCAATCCAAAATTGTAAGTAAAATAACAGAGTTTTACCTGAACCTAATTTTAATTCTCACTAATTCCACCTTTCGTGTGATCTAATGATTATGGAACAATGAACAAAATATAGGAATGTAAAAAGATGAACTTTTTGAAGGCTTGATTGCTATGTTTATCTCAATTTTTAGATTGGCATTTATTGGGTTTTGCACCTGAACTCTTCATATTCAGATATACACATATTCACATATCCACATATTCATATATACACATGTACATATCAAACATATCCACATATCCAGGTATCCATATACACATATTGGCATATATACACATATCTACAGTTTTCAGCGGTACAGTGAGTGAGTGAAACGGTCGCTAAGGCGTTGGCCAGTACGAGGCGACACGTGGAGAGCTGAGGTTGTATCAGTAGATGACCTGATGTATAGACTCAACCAGCCGATGCCTGAGGAGGCTGGAGATAGATGGAATCTTCCAGCCTTATTATACTTGTATAATTGCTTATGCAGCATATATATGCGGTATACAATATCTTATGCAAATATTATTATGGCAACGTTCTAGTAGGTCTTGGTTAAGTACTGTCGTGCTAGCTAGAATGCACCCAGGTTTGCATAAATGGTGGTGCATTTGTCATGTTGGGGGGTATATAGCCGGTGCGATCGGTGGCAGTGGCAGTGGCTTTATATATATATATATATATATTATATATATGATGTAGACATTAGGCTAGGCTAGATAAGGAGGAAGTGGAGACCGAGACGAGGAGTGGTGGGAAGCCTCAGCTATTTTAGCAGAGGCTGAGCGAATACAGCCTGGGTCGGCGGGAAAAGCCTGCAGCAAATCATGATATCATGCGATCAGTAGAGTAAAATAAATAGCATGCACAATACATCGAATATAGAGGAAATACAGCTCCGCCCCTTTATACTCATATACTACCTTATATGTCACATAAAGTATTATGCGAGTATAAAGAAAGGTAAGGGATTATTACTTATTATTATGGTTATCCTCCATAAGATACAACACTTTACCAGTGGCGCCATCTCACGCACCTCACCTCCCCCGGATATTGACCAGTGTGAGTCGCACTGGAGGATTATTTTCTAATATAAAGGCCGGCCACACTATTCATCCTCTTGTAGATGTTTGTTTGTTGTTGTTTTACGTCCTAGCAACATCTAAGGTCATATCAGGATGGGTACCGACTTGTGACAGTGCGCAATCATGGAAACTTTATGGTGCTGTCCCACCTGGAAATCAGGCTGCCAGCACCATGACCGGTTGTCCCACTCAGTCACATTATCCTGACACTGAGCACACCAGTCCTTGCCCTGTCCTAATAATGCCAAGCGACTGGCTACGAAGCGACAAATATCAATTTTTTAAATCATTGGTTTGACTCGACCATTTGGTGGCGGCCATTTTGTGACAGCCATTTTGTGGTGGCCATTGTGTGGCGGCCATTTTGTTCTGCCGCCTGGGTGTACCTGTAGGGGGGCGGCCAGGGGGTGTGAGTGAGGAGGGCTGGTTGGTTCGGTGTCAGGATAATGTGACTGAGTGGGATATCAGGTCATGCTGCTTCATCGCGACCTGATTTCCCAGTGAACCAGCGGTCCACAACTGGTTCATCAAAGGCTGTGCCATGTGCTGTCTTGTCTGTGGGAAAGTGCATATAAAAGACCCCTTGCTGCTTATAGGAAGGAGTTGCCTATGTGGAGGCAGCAGGTTTCTTCCAAATAAATATGGCAGAATGACCATATGTTTGACATCCAATAGCTGATGATAAAAATCAATGTGCTCTCGTGGCGTCAGTAAATAAAACAAACTTCTTTTTTGTATTACTCAGGGTGGCAACACTATAAAGTCGTTATAATGGGGATTCAGTGTATATAGATGTCTAGTAGTCTGCACTGACCTCTCAGGCAAGGAGCCGCATAGACAGGTAGGCGTGGGTAGTGTGTTGATATCAGGGAGCCTAGGTGGTGTAATGGTTAGCACACTGGCCCGGAATGCAAAGAGATGTGGGTTCGAGTCCAAATCTAGGCACAATATTTCCCATTTTCACCACCCCCACGACACTGGTTGCCGTGACCATGATCCTGTACAAGCTATGTGCTGTATAGTTGTTGAACCTACCCTGTGTATGTAAGTGCGTTGCATTGCCTGTATGTATGTAATTGTAAGCATTAAAAGACTTACAATTCCAGGGGGACGAGTGTAGTAGTCTGCACTGACCTCTCAGGCAAGGAGCCGCATAGACAGGTAGGCGTGGGTAGTGTGTTGACATCAGGGAGCCTAGGTGGTGTAATGGTTAGCACACTGGCCCGGAATGCAAAGAGATGTGGGTTTGAGTCCCACTCTAGGCACAATATTTCCCATTTTCACCACCCCCACGACGACGTTGTTTTGTTTGTTATTATTTTACGTCCTAGCAACATCCAAGGTCATATCAGGATGGATACTGACTTGTGACAATGCGCACTCATGGCAACGGTATAGTGCAGCCCCACTGGGAGACCAGACCACCAGCCCCATGACCTGATATTCTACTCAGTCACATTATCGTGACACTGAGCCAACCAATCCTTGCCCTATCCTAATAATGCTGAGCGCCTGGCTAGAAAGCGACAAGTATCAATTTTAAAGTCATAGGTTTGACTCAACCAAGGTCCGAACCCATGAACTCATGAGTTTGGATCCCCAATCGCCCAAAACAGACGGACACTTAACTTATTCGACCACCCCGTCTGGTGCATGGAGACTGGGTGAAGGGACCATGTTGAACATGTAGATGGAGCCACCTACACACCTCTTTATTGCTGCGCGCGCAGGTGGGAGGAGGGGGCAGGGTTAGCCAATCAGGGACAGGCTTATTAAATATGTAGCTGTTGCAGCTGCCGGGGCATGACTGTGTAGGGAGAGTTACATACGAGAGGGGAGAGTGTAGACATTACTGATGGTAGCAGTACATGTATGCTTGACGTAGGTGGGCGCATTGAGTTACCAATCCACACTACGAGATCCACATTGTAATATATCGCCCGCACTACCAATAATAATGGAAAATAATAACAAGATTTCCCTTCCGCGCTTTTATACTCACATAATGCTTATAAATGCCATATATTTTAATACATATAAATATATATCGAGTAATTCTGCTATTCAGGGGACATAAACAAAAGAGATATGCTGATATCTAGTAAAGAGGTACACACATGTGGCCATGAATGTGACTTATTGCATAGTGAAGGGTAAGGTATGATGGGTACAGAGGATATTTATTTAGACGAGAACTATATATGTTAATCAGGTTGGAGAGCTTACCTCGTTCGGGCTATGGTGGTAAATGTATCTAATTCGAGTACCGGTTCAATTTCCAAGGTCAAATTTCATATAAGATTAAGGTGCAGGTTAACAAATATGGTTGTGGAACACTGAGTTTTGGAAAGTTTTCATATTGGAATACATCACTAGAAAGCAAAATATTATATCAAATTTCCTGAATATTCGTAGGACATTTAGTTGGGACCGGATTGAGTAAATTAACAGTGAATATTAGGAACTAATTCAGGAGTTACAACACATGTCTATGGGACAAAACTGCCCATGACAGTACTGTGTTGGTATAGCCATCAATCTCAAACAATAGAGCAGCCTCCAGTCAACCATGGGGGTATATGCTGGTCTGTGGCCCACTTATATACTTCCACATGCCACTGGGGGAGGTCCTGTGGGGACTGTTGTGCATCATGTAAATATATTTTTTGCATCCCAATATATATATGCATAATAAATAATTCACTGTGATTATGCATCTGATGCATAATCACCAAAAGATGGCTTGTCTTGCTGGTACAACATTAAGAAAAACCTACCTTAAATATTATTGTATTTGATTTATTTTATTGTTTTGACAGCATATATACATATATACACATATACATATACACACATATACATATATTAATAAACACTTTATCGCATTTAAAACGGTATGTATAGCCTCCCAGCTTCCCGGTTCCAAGCCTCCCTCCACCACATCCCAAATATTTTAATAGAAGTAAAAAGTAATAAACAAAAGTAAAATAAATCAAATAAAAATGCCAACCACTCACCAAATATATGTTTATATATGGATACAGTACAACCCTGTTAAACCAAGCTCGGTTAAACCAAACGATCGGTTAATCCAAACTTTTTTTGGCAGCCCGCAAAATACTACCATTTATCATATAAAAAAGTTGATTAAACCAAAGTTGTTTAATCCAAATTATCAGTTAATCCAAATAGATTTTCATGCCCAGGCCACTTCCGGTACAGTTAAACCAAACTTTAATGTGGTTATAAGGTCACATGAGATCCCACTGACTTTTTTGTATGATCAATGGTAATATTTTGAAGTTACCCTAAACATTTGTTATTATTATCATCGTTATTATCATTATTATTATCATTGTTATTATCATTATTATTGGCATTATTATTAGCATATTATTTTAATTATTATTGGCATTATTTTTAGATTTACATATACATGTATATACATATAATATATATATATATAGATATAAATATACATATACACATACATATGTGTATATATATAAATATACATATACCTATGTGTATATACATATATAAATATTAGATATGCACCTATGTATATATATGTCTATATATACATGCATTCACATCTACATATATGTATACATATATACATATGGAGACCTATATATATGACTACATAATTATATATACATATATATATATATATATATATATATATATGTGAATACATACTGTATTTAGAGATGACTGCATCACATATTGTAAAGTGGTCCTCCATTTGTCACTGGTAAGTTAACCCATGTGTAGTCTGTTTCACTCTCAGACTTATTGTAAGGGGCCTAAGCTCTGACACTTTAACACTCAGATTTTAACCAAAAACTGCCAAGGAAAGCTTTCACACCTCAGGTAGCCAATGGTTCTCTGGGCTGCACCTCCACTGGCAGCTGAGCTCACTGAGTGTGAATGTCTCAGAGCTTATGCCCTTTGAATAGGTGTGAGAGTGGATTGGATTTGGTTTATAAGGGTCTGTGCCACAGTGCACTGCACACACATATTTCTGAAGGCACACACCACACAACAGTCAACTTGCTACTTGCAAATGGATTACCATTGTGAAGGATCTGGCACAGTCATCCTTACATTTAGGAACACTAGTAAGTTATTCTTCACCTGATATTGCAATATTATTTATATATTATATATAATACATACAGATGTATGTGTATATATGTATATATACATATAATTTTAAGAGTATGTGTATGTGTACATGTACATGTATAATCAAAAATAAATTAAATATAAATGGAATATTATTTAGGGTAATAAGTCTGATAGTGACACAGACTACATATGGATTAACTTAGCAGTGACGAATGGAGGACCACTCTAAGATATGTGATGCAGTCATCTCTAAATACAATATGTATTTATATGCATATATATAGAGTCATGTATGTATGTCTGCATATGTATATATATAGATGTATATGTATGTATGTATATGTATATATATGTATATATATGTATATATATGTATATGTATGTTAATATATATGCATATGTATGTATGTGTATGCATATGTATGTATATATATATATGTATATGCATAACATTTATAATAGGCATAGGGGGTTTGGGAGATGGCAGCCTATCGGCGCCGGGAATCCTGGCTTCCTGGCACCAGGGCTCCCGGCCTCCCAGTGCCGAGACTCCTGGCACTAGACCTCAATTCAGATAATATAAATATAAATAAAATGTGATAACCAACAATAAAATAAATGAAATATAAATGCAATAATATACAGGGTAAGCTTTTATTAATGTTGTTGTACCAGCAAGAAATGCCATATTGGTGGGGATTATGCATCAGATAATGTTATGTGTATGTATGTATGTGTATGTATGTATATGTATGGATATGTATGTATATGTATGTATATGTATGTATATGTATATATGTATGTATATGTATATTCATTCATTCAATTCTTTATTTCAGACTCATGACTATGGTAGTTACATAATTTGGTCCATAGTAGGTAGATATACAAATGGATGTGAATAGGATATAAGATGTATGTATGTATATGTATGTATATGTATGTATATGTATGCATATGTATGTATACGTATGCATATGTATGTATATGTATGTTTATGTATGCATATGTATGCATATGTATGTGTGTATGTACATGTATGTACATATATGTATATGTATGTGTATGTATGTATATGAATGTATATGAATGTATATGTATATATATATGTAGGTATAGGTAGGCATAGGTATATGCATAGCATTTATAATAGGCATACAGGGTTCGGGTTCGGGGTGGGAGGACACGGCAGCCTATCGGCGCAAGGAATCCCGGCTTCCCGGCGCCAGGGTTCCCGGCCTCCCAGTGCCAAGACTCCCTGCACCAGGCCTCAATTCTAATAATATAAATATAAATAAAATGTGATGACCAACAATAAAATAAATGTAATAATATACAAGGTAAGTTTAATGTTAATGTTGCTGTACCAGCAAGAATTGCCATATTCGTGGGGATTATGCATCAGATGCATAATTATTTATTAGCGGAGCTTACTGGCCTCCTGTCACCAGGCCTTCTGGCCCCGGCCTTCCCTTAAATAATATGAATAGAAATAAAAAGTCATAACCAACAATAAAATAAATCAAATACAATAATATTTAAGGTAGGTTTTTCTTAATGTTGTACCAGCAAGACAAGCCATATTTTTGGTGATTATGCATCACATTGAATTATTTCTTATGCATATATATATTGGTATGCAAAAAATATATCTAAATGATGTACAACAGTCCTCACAGGACGTCCCCCAGTGGCAAGTGGAAGTATATGAGTGGGCCACAGACCAGCATATACCCCATTGTTGACTGGAGGTTCCTCTATTGTTTGGGATTGATGCGCGAAAAGGAAGAGAGGAGGCGGGGGTGGAAATAAAGGTTTTATTTTCACCTCAGAGACAAACAGGGCATACAGGGTAACAGGGAAGAGAAGTAAAATAAAAAAAACAAGGGTAAATGATGATGAGCGGAGTAAATAAGGAGCAGAGTTCAAAAGTCAGTGGAGTGAGGGGGTGCCGAGGAGCCCTCCACCTGAGGAGGAGAAGGTAGGAGGAGTGTAGGGTGGGTGGGTGGTGAAAAAGAAAGGTCTGGGAAGGCGGCAGGAGGGCGAGTGCCTGAGGGAGGCCGGGGGGCGGCCTTATAAGGGAAGAGGGAGGGGCGACAGCAGGTGAGTGTGAAAGCTGCCGGCCCGGGGGAGGGCGAGAGGTGGCGAGCAGCGGCGTCGGGTGAGGCGTGAGCGCCGCGCGACGCGGAAGGCGGGGGAGGGGGGGGGGGGCGCGCCGCGCCGTCTGCCGAGGTGGGAAAGCAGCGCGACAGCGCGGGGCGGGGGGAGGGTCTCTTCCTCTCCTCGCATCAAGCGTAATGCTTCGCATTACGACCGATGCGCGAAAAGGAAGAGAGGAGGCGGGGGTGGAAATAAAGGTTTTATTTTCACCTCAGAGACAAACAGGGCATACAGGGTAACAGGGAAGAGAAGTAAAATAAAAAACAAGGATAAATGATGATGAGCGGAGTAAATAAGGAGAAGAGTTCAAAAGTCAGTGGAGTGAGGGGGTGCCGAGGAGCCCTCCACCAAAAGTAGGAGAGGGCTTGAGGCGCGCCTGAGGTGATGATCCGAGGCGGGGGTCCGGAGGTGGAGGTCTGGGCGGAGAAAGCTGGCGGCGCGCCCGAGGCGGAGCAGGTGGGGCGGGCCGGCCGAGCGGTGGGCCGTGTCGGGGGTCAGGCTCCCTCTCGGGGCGGGGAGTGTCGGGGGCCTGCATCGACAGGGAGCGGGCGGCCAAAAAAGGGGAGGCCCGCTCCTTGGCGGGATCCGGTGAGGAGGTCCGACCAGGGTCGAGCAGGGGGGCAGCGAAGTCCTCGGGGCTGGATGGGGTGGTGGTCGGGGTCTGGGCGGTGTTGAAGGCGGTGTCATGAGGATCGGTGGCAGAGGGTTCCTCCTGAGGCTGGGCTGGGATGCGGTCCGAGGTGTGATGCCCGAGGTGATGATCCTCGGCTGGGGCTTGGCGGCGCTGCGTTCGATGGTCGCTGGGAGGTTGTCGGCGGGGCTTGCGGGGCTGTCGGCAGTGGTGGGGGTGAGGCGCCGGAGGGGTCCCCCCGGGCCGGCCGGGGGGAGGCCGGCGGTTCAAAAATCCGCCGAGGTGGTGAGGGGGGTCTGGCGCTCACGGGTTTGTTTCGTGATGCAGTCGGCCTCGCTGTGCATGGTGAGGAGGCGCCTCACATTGGCGCAGTATGCGCAGACGTGACGGCGCGTGTCCCCCGCCTCACCGTGGGCCTCCCCGAGGCGGGCCCGATCGCACGAGGCGGGGGCGCAGTTCCAGGCCGGGCAGGGGGCGCCGTGGGTCTCCCTGTCGTAGGTGGCGCGGGCGTCAGCCTGGGGTCGGGGGAGGTGGGCGACTCGGTGGAGATGGTCGGGTAGGCGGGCCGGGGCGGCGGTGGCTTGCTCCTCGGGCATGGCCAGGCAGTCTAGCCTCATGAGGTTGAGGGCCACCGGGTCATGCCACCCCTGGGGGAGGGTTCCGTCCGCGATCGCTGTAAACACGGTCTCGGTGTACCGGCGGACGGTTGCCCAGGGGTAGATCAGGTTGTCCCGGCAGACTGTGAGGTGGTGGTGGTGGAGTCCCTGGGCGGAGTGGGCGGGGAAGTCTGGGTGGTCGATGAGGGTGAGGAGGGCGAGGGCGTATTCATCCTTCGTCGCCTCCCCCCTCTTCACCGGCTTCCTCTCGGGCCCTCGCTTCACGAGGTCGGAGGGGAAGATGAAGTTGGCCGGGATCCCTTGGTGCCTGGTGCAGTGCCGCGCCTCGGCGGATGCCAGGATGTCCCGGACGGCGTCGGCCACGGAGGCGGGGGTGTGTCGGGTCCGCTCCTCTTGGTAGGGCGGCGAGGTGACGGGGGAGGCTTGGGAGAGGTGGCGGTACCTCTCGTACTCCGGGTGCGCGGCCCCCGGTGGGGGCACCTGAGGTGGCGGCCGGGGCCGGGCCGTGGTGCTGGCGGGCGCCCGAGGTGTCGGCGGGGCCTCCCCGGTGCCCAGGGAGTCGATCCGGGCGTGGAGGTCGGCGGCGGCCTGGCGATGCTCCAGCTGGATGCGCTGGAGAGCCTCCAGGACTAGGGCGATCTCGGCGCCCGAGGCGGGGCCCGAGGTCGCCGCGGGAGATGCCGAGGCGGAGGCCGGCGACTCGTCCCTCCTGGGAGTTGGAGAGGGCCCCGGGGTGCGGGGGGCGGCCCAGGAGCCCTTTCGTCCACGTCCCTTCCCTTGAGGCATGCTGCAGCTGTGGTGGGGCAGAGGTCCGAGGTGGAGAGCCAAATGTTGAAAAAGAAAGGTCTGGGAAGGCGGTAGGAGGGCGAGTGCCTGAGGGAGGCCGGGGGGCGGCCTTATAAGGGAAGAGGGAGGGGCGACAGCAGGTGAGTGTGAAAGCTGCCGGCCCGGGGGAGGGCGAGAGGTGGCGAGCAGCGGCGTCGGGTGAGGCGTGAGCGCCGCGCGACGCGGAAGGCGGGGGAGGGGGGGGGGGCGCGCCGCGCCGTCTGCCGAGGTGGGAAAGCAGCGCGACAGCGCGGGGCGGGGGGAGGGTCTCTTCCTCTCCTCGCATCAAGCGTAATGCTTCGCATTACGACCAATGGCTATACCAACACAGTACTGTCATGGGCAGTTTTGTCCTGTAGACCTGTGTTGTAACTCCTGAATTATTTCCTAATATTCACTGTTAATTTACTCAATCTGGTCCCAACTAAATGTCCTACGAATATTCAGGAAATTCGATATAATTTTTTGCTTTCTAGTGATGTATTCCAATATGAAAACTTCCCAAAACTCAGTGTGCCATAACCATATTTTTGAACCTCCTAGCTAATCCTGTATAAAATTCGACCTTGGAAATTGAACCGGGGGTCGAATGAAGTATTTAACCACCATAGCCCGATCGAGGTAAGCTCTCCAACCTGTTAATGTGTTGTTTGTGCAGCGGGATTATAGTACGACGTGGATTTTATTGTAATACTGTTCCAGGCATTTAATTAGTAATATGCAATGCATTAGCATCATACAAGTATAATTAGTCGGATTCATTCCACTCTAGTTCTGTTATTCTCCAGACTAAGCAATGCACTGTAGAGTTCTACTTATTGTTGTCATCGACTATACAACCTCAGGTCGATTGTGGCGCCACCTGTTTGTATCCGCAGTCACTAGTTTGTCCAAGCGCCCTCACACTGCCCACAATTTATATATGGGTTGTGAAAAGACTTTTGTCGCGACCACACGGGATGGCCAAATGACTTAGAGAATCCGTCTTCCATGTTGGTTGTCCATGGGATCGTTTGTTCGAATCCTGGTCGAGTCAAACCAATGACTTAAAAATTGATACTTGTCGCTTCATAGCCAGGCGCTCGGCATTATTAGGACAGGACAATGAATGGTTCGCTTGGTGTCAGGATAATGTGACTGAGTGGGATATCAGGTCATGGTGCTGGCGACCTGGTCTCCTTGTGGGGCAGCACTATAAAGTTGCCATGAGTGCGCACTGTCAAAAGTCGGTACCCGTCCTGATATGACCTTAGATGTTGCTAGGACGTAAACCAACAACAAACAGACACACTTTTTTCGGATACTAAGAAGCCAGTGACAGTTGCTCTTCCGACGCCCGCTTGTGTGGGCCGATGGCTGTTCCATCCAGGGTCATCACCCCCTCCAACACCTTCACCCGGAAGTCTCGCTGCTTCCGTCATTCGCAATCATTCGAGTATTGTCCGTAAGCTGATTACCCATGAACTGTGTCCGTGTCCCTACTTGACACCAAATGACACTACAGAACTAATAACACTCATCTACTCACGCGACTGGTCAGGCCTTCTGCCTCGTCTGGTGCTGCCACATGGCCTCTTCTTCCTAGCCTGACTCGGCCTCACGCCAGGACCACTCGCTAAAAAATGTGTACATATATATAATGAGACTGTCTCAATAGGTGCTAAGCAATATGGGACAAAACTGTGTCCATAGTAACGATCAACACACTATCTACTTATAAATTTGCTCATGATAAAATGATTTGTTTTTTACATGGTGCTTCATAATCGAAATAGAATACATATTGATTTGAAGCAAATGTCCTTGTGTTTTCAGTGTAACCGTTTCTGTGTTGTTTTTTGTCAATCATTACTAAGGAAAAAAAAAAAAAGAGCTAGCACCTTTTGAGACAGGCTCATATACAGAAACAATAGGCGAAATAATGAGTTATGGGAGAATAAACAAAGCACAAGCTTCCTCATAGTTAATCACTCACTGGGCAATATGCGTGTTGGGTTGGTGTAGTTCCTGATTTCACCACTGGCGCTCCCATCACCCGACTAAGCCCTAGCATATATCGACACGGACAGATTTTCAGCGTTCCACAGTGAGCTTTTTATTATATCTCCTTCCAGAAGATATCAACTTCTCTTCCAACGGCTGCGTGTCCTTGTTGTCTCTTGTATGCATCATTAATGTTCATTCACCGTGGCCTACACGTGGATGGGATTCGGCCGGTAGTGGCGCCACCGGTCACATGATGGTGGGGCGGGAAGCATCCACTGAGAGTCTGTAGTGACAATAATTAATAAATAATAATAACAATTCCCGTCCATGCCTTTATACTCAAATAATGTTTATAATCAGAGATATATATGCTGTATAAGAATTATACGAGCATAATAACCTTGAATTCTATACTATCCTAACACCCACCCACCAGTAATCGGGTGGTTGAGCCTCAGACTACTCATCTACTGCTCAGGCTCCAACTGCGATGGTGGCGCCACCACTCGTTTGCTCACTGTCCTACTCACTTAACGCCGAGATATATATAACACTCATTTATATACATGTCTACATAGTTTATATATACACATATATTTACTCATATGTGGGTGAATATATCTTTTTGGTCTAAGATGTTTACTTTATTTAGTCAGAAGCAATCTAGGATAATAAGAGTAATCCGCTCTTGTGGATAATCATATGTAGGTCAGGCAGCTGGATGCAATCCAAATTTGTGCAGGTGATTGATTGATGGAGTGCACAGGACAGATATACCTGAACACTGTCTCACTCTCCTGACACATTACCACTCTCCTAACACATTCTACTAACTAGTTACTGCGAGATAGTGTGTCAACATGACAAACTGGTCACGTATTTATACAACACCAGAGGTCACGTGACCAGCCGTATCTGCTAGGCAGCCGTCCTGATATGACTGTAGATGTTGCTAGGACGCAAAACCCAACAAATAAACAAATAAACGGGTCGGATATTTAAAGCTGCATAGTCCGATGAAAGCATCAAATTAACCATTAAAACGACACTTCCCCAGTTTTCTTTACTTTTGTTTGTTATTTACTGATGAATCTATTTACCCTGTTCATAACGGATAAGTGTGGTATACTTGTTTTCCCTGCTGGCCACACTAATCCAATTTGATTCAAATATTTTGAATTCTGTTTTAGTAATAAAGTTGGCTTTCTTGCTTGTTGTTTATGGCTTGTAAGTGTAACTGTTTGTAGATTGCAAACAGTCCAAAATCCATCTTCTATGATACTTTGCGTTAGTCCATTTAAACATCATCTGATTTTCTAGGTTACATTAGGATTTTGTTAGTACTCTCTTAACCACTACTATGTTTTCTGCATTTCGTGTTACAGTTTCCGGTAGTTTTGATTGTACAAATTATCTAGACCAGACGGGATGGCCGAATCAGTGAGAGCGTCCGTCTCCCGTCTTGGTAGACCATGGGATCGTGGGTTCGAACCCTGGTCGAGTCAAACCAATGACTTAACAATTGATACTTGTCGCTTCCTAGCCAGGCGCTTGGCATTATTAGGGTAGAGCAAGGACTGGTTGGCTCAGGGTAGAGTAATAGGAGTGGGATATCAGGTCATGGTGATGGCGACCTGGTCTCCCAGTGGGACAGCACTATAAAGTCGCAATGAGTGCACACTGTCACAGGTAGGTACCCGTCCTGATATGACCTCAGATGTTGTTAGGACATAAAACAACAAACAAAGTGTACACATTACCTACCTTGCTGACGTGTACGCTTACGACCTCAGATGTTGCTGGGACGTACAACAACAACAACCAAACTGTACACATTATCTACGTTGCTGACGTGTGCACTTATGACCTCAGATGTTGCTAGGATGTAAAGCAACAACAAACAAACTGTACACAAAACAACAACAAACAAACAACAAACATTATCTACATTGCTGACGTGTGCACTTATGACCTCAGATGTTGCTAGGACGTAAAACAACAACAAACAAACTGTACACATTACCTACTTTGATGATGTGTGCACTTATGACCTCAGATGTTGCTAGGACGTAAAACAACAAACAAACTGTACACATTATCTACTTTGATGACGTGTGCACTTATTAAGTATGTATTGCTGCATAGAATGCTATGCTATATCAATGTAGTATAACCTATGCTATATCAATGTAGTATAGCCTATGCTATATCAATGTAGTATAACCTATGCTATATCAATGTAGTATAGCCTATGCTATATCAATGTAGTATAACCTCTTACTTCTGAAGCCTCTGGTGTCAGAAGTGTGACGTGCTTGCCCAACCTCATGTGGCCTGCTTTCATTTCCAGTTTATCCACAGTTAGCTAATTAAAAATAAGAGTTAATCCAAACCAAAGCATAGGCCACTGTTCCTGCTGTCTCTGAGGGGTCAGAGGTCACTGTCTGGTTTGATTGCAACACCCTGCCTGCAGCACAATTGCTCATACAATTGGATAGGACACCCTAAAATACCGCCATGGGGCGCGAGCATGTGGTCCCATGACCCCCTGACCTCGTGACCCCGTCCTCTGGAGACGCCAGCAACCAAGGACACTGCTACGAATGACATGATGACGTCACAGAGCAGCCCACCTGAATTATCTCACGTGACATGTTGTTTACATTAAAGTTGCATAGTCCGATGGTTTCGAGTTTCTGACATTTTCTGAGATAAATACATTAGGTTGATTGTTATAGTGTACCTAATACCCCTGTCACACTACAACGTAATGAGCGAACGTGAGCCTAACGTGGTGATATTTGGTCATTACGTTGATGTACGTTGGATTACGTTATGATGACGTCATAATGACGTTAGAGTGACGTCGAACTACGTCACATTACGTCGTCTTACGTCGAGTTACGTCGAGGTTTTGGACATGTTCAAAAGTTTCGACGTAGGTCGAACGTAAGGGTTTACGTTCGCCGTACGTTCTGTTCACGTTCAGCGAACGTCAATGATGTTAGACGGACGTTATTCCAACGCTGCTCACTACGTTCAACTACGTTCCACTACGTTGACCCACATTAAACATAGTGCAAATGCCCACGGGGCATAATGGGAACGTCAGGAGAACGTCAGGAGAACGTCAGGAGAACGTCAGGAGAACGTGCATTCAACATACGTTCAACGTCTCATGACGTAGATAACGTCACGTAACGTTCTTCTGGCGATGGAATAACGTTCATAACGTTCCGTGAGTGTCATTACGTTGACCTCTCTCGTTGAATGACGGTATCACTACGCTTTACCGATGTTACGCTCTCGTCCACTACGCTGCATCAACGTTCAACCTGTGCCCAAATTTGCATACTACACCGAGAAGTTCAACGTTCTTCACGTTCTCCCTACGTCGACGTCGTTACGTCGTAGTGTGACAGGGCCATTACTTTAGCTTGATGTAGCTTTTATTTTAAATGGCACACTTTTGAGATATTTGAAGTGCACACATGCAAAATTAATTTTGGCAAGCCTGCCAAATCACTGACGCCATAGGTTTCTGCAGTAACAGGTTCTCTTCAATTGCCTCACTATTCCCTTCTGCGTGGCAACAAATGTTTAATAAGTGCACCAGTATCTAAGTTAGAAATGTAGAATCAATTTAGATAATTGTTTTGGTTTTGACAATTGAATGTTTTCGTCAGACTGCGCAGATTTAGGTCCAGCGTATCCTGTGTGTCGTGAGATATGTGGGACACACAACAGAAGAACCACCGCACTTAGTTTAGAGCGGACTCGAACACACAAGTCTGCCATATCAGGGATCAGCGATCTAAGTATTACCATGCCTAGTGTCCCTGCTGATGTCACCCTTCCTTCCCATGCTACCTATGTATGTGGCATTTGATGTGAGAATGTGGGTACACCTTATGACAGGTACCGAACCTCTTATCCGGCTTCAGCAAATCAGGAATTACCAGAAAACCGGCGATTTTGTAAACCGACTAGTTTTACATGATGCTGTGTACATGGGACAGTATTATATATCTTTTTCGAATTTTAAGTGGATTAAAAAAGATCAGAAGAGTATTAATTTGTGTTAAATACATTAGTTCGTTACTTTCAATTCTTTATTTTACATTTTTAAGTATATATACTTAGGTTGTGTCCAGAAAACAAGAAATTCGAGAAATCTGGACCACAAAAAGGGTGGTCGCAAAGAGGTATCAAGTGGTAGCTAAGTGGTTACAAGGTGATTGGACGTGGTCGCAAAGTAGCCATCAGTGGTCGCCGACCTCCCACCGACCATTTTGGTCACAGGATAGTTGCAACTACCAACAAGAAAAGTCACCCTAATGGGGCTATCACACTACGATGCTTCTCACCGGCGACCCGTCAGCGTTGAAAATAAAATGTTAAGCGTCGAGAAGCGTTAAAGTGGAAATATGGTGAAATTGGACATTGGCGCAGCGTGTCAGTAGCGTGTTATTAGCGTGGGGCCAACATTGCCATAACGTATATCGGCGCATTCTCTCTGTGTCTCTGTCTGTGTCTCTGTCTGTGTCTCTGTCTGTGTCTCTGTGTCTGTGTCTTTGTCTGTGTCTCTGTCTGTGTCTCTGTGTCTGTGTCTCTGTATGTGTCTCTGTATGTGTCTCTGTATGTGTCTCTGTCTGTGTCTCTGTCTGTGTCTCTGTGTATGTATCTGTGTCTCTGTCTGTGTCTCTGTCTGTGTCTCTGTCTGTGTCTCTGTCTGTGTCTCTGTCTGTGTCTCTGTTTGTGTATCTGTGTCTGTGTCTGTGTCTCTGTCTATGTCTCTGTATTTGTCTCTGTATGTGTCTCTGTATGTGTCTGTGTCTGTGTATGTGTCTATGTGTATGTGTCTCTGTATGTGTCTCTGTCTGTTTCTCTGTCTGTGTCTCTGTCTGGGTATCTGGGTATGTGTCTCTGTCTGTATCTCTGTGTATGTGTCTCTGTCTGTGTCTCTGTCTGTGTCTATGTATGTGTCTCTGTATGTGTCTCTGTCTGTGTCTCTCTCTGTGTCTCCATCTGTCTGTGTCTGTGTCTGTATGTGTGTGTGTCTGTGCCTGTCTCTCTCTCTCTGAGACACAGAGACACACACACAGACACACACAGAGACACATATACACACATGCAGATACAAAGAGACACACACATACACATAGACACAAATACACGCACACATACACACATACAAAGACATACAGAGGCACATAGACACAGACACATACACAGAGACACATACACACATACACACACAGACACACACAAACACAGATACACACAGAGAGGTACACATACACAGACACAGAGAAACAGAGACACAGAGACACACACACAGACACATAGAGAGACACATACAGAGACATACACATAGCCACATACAGAGACACATACACAGAGACACAGACAGAGACATATACAGAGACAGACACAGCCACACTGACAGAGACACAGACACATATACACAGACAGAGACACATACAGATACACAGAGACACATACAAACACAGACAGAGACACATACATAGACAGATACAGAGACAGACACAAAGACACAGAAACAGACACAGAAACACATACAGAGACACATACAGAGACACAGACAGAGACACAGGCAGAGACACATACACAGAGACACAGACAGACACAGACAGACACAGACAGAGACACACACATATACACATACATAGCCAGACACAGATACACAGAAACATACACAGAGACACATACAGAGGCACATCCAGATACACATACATAGACACATACAGAGACACATACAGAGATACAGACACATACAGTGACACAGACAGAGACACATACAGATACACATACAGAGACAGACACAGAGACACAGACACATACACATACACAGAAACACATACAGAGACACAGGCAGCTACACAGACAGAAACACAAACACAGAGACACATACAGACACAGCAGAGACACATACAGAAACACATACAGAGACAGACACAGAGACACAGACGGAGACACAGACACCGAGACACACACAGAGACACACACACAGCAACGTGTGAGCAAGGTCCCTCCAACGCGCTTGTAATGTGTGTCGACATCTGCCTAACGTCCTCCTAACGTCCTTACCCATATATTTGTGCGCGCTGCCAGTCGTTTTTTGTTGTTGACATGTTGAAAACACTCAGCGACCAATAACACGCGCCGACGTTGTCTGCCGACCGTCAATGTCAAAGATAGTGTACCGACGTGTACTGACGCGTGCATAACGCGCCCCCAGCGGGTACCGATGTTTCCCTTATTTTCGCCCAAAATCCGCACACGTCGACTGGTCGCCGGTGAGAAGCATCGTAGTGTGACAGACCCATAAGGTTGGCGAACATTGCTTTGGTCCAGAGTGGTCGCAATGTGGTTAGAAAATGGTCGCAAAGTGGTAGAAGGAGCTTTGAATATACCCCTGGAGCGATGATTTATTCAACTTACGCTACACTTGCGCATTCATCATCATCACTATCACCAATCCCTTTACCGTGAGAGTCATTGGGGCAAAACAGATAATGTTACAACCAGATTTGTCCAGTTGTCCCTGTTCACCACTGCGCTCTGGGACTTGCTCCACTCCAGGCCTGTCCATTCGCTGTTCAGTATAAACCTGTCACCGCTATTTCTGTTTGGTGCGAAGTCAATGGGTTTTTATGTATTTGTTATTGCAAATCAAGACGTGTGAATATCAAAGACCCTATAATACTAAGACGGCTCACTCCCTATCTCTCCCATGGTAATGTCAATTTTGCAGTGCCACCTTGTGGTGGGTTTGATCAGCCCGGCTGCTGGTTGGTGTTTCACATGTAAACACATACAATTATATTATACATGAGATAGTTAAGTATGAATACACATCAATATGAAATTGCTATGAACAAATACACATCATCATCATCATCATCATCATCATCTTTCACATTCATATATACATTTATACATATAATATAGTACCTGTTTAACCAAGAGAACAGCCAGCGCACCAAGTGGTCGGTTTGATCATTTTGATTACACAGTACAGGTTGAATGAGCCGTCTTCGTATTATAGGGTCTTTGTGAATATTTATGGTTTGTTTTCCATTCCACGTCGGTATCGAAACAGTGGGACTGTCGCTGTAGCCAAGTACTGCTTATACATTATTTAACAGCAGCTGTATGTGTGTTCAGCATTAACAACTGCGCATTAGGAATAAGACTTTCAGAGGGTGGTTGATGTAGGGGAACTTACATTTCTTATTCGTGACCAGCCGGCGCAAATGGCTAGAAAGATCTTTTTTTTCAAAATTCTAGTTTTCTATTAGTTAAGTGTGGTGTACTCTGTGGCGGAGTGGTTAGAGTGTCTGACCTGTTGCTAGGTCAGACTCCTAATCTGAAGGCCACTGGTTCGATTCCCTGTGCCATCATCACAGCCAATTTGTGGTGTGGGAGTTTAAAAATCCCTTGGGTCGGTAGAAGTGTAAGCTCGGGCTTTCTATTGACAAACTGTATAATGGTGAAAACAAGACTATTCAGACTTATCCATGATAGGCAGTATAAATCTTCACAAGCAAAACAAAAAAATTGTAGCAGGGACATTCCAATTGCAACAATTGCTCATTTCGTTTGGAACCAGACGCAAAGACCAAACTGGTAAGAGTGCAGGCTTCCCATGTGGAAGATCTGGAGTTCGAATTCCGACAAAGTCAAACCAGTGATTTACAAAATTGACACTTGTTACTACTTAGGCTGGCGCTCAGCATTAATAGGAACAGGATAGGTTAGTTCAGTGCCAGGATAATGGGATTGAGTGTGAAATCGGGTCATGGGGCGAGAGACCTATTCAGGCAGTGAAGCAGCACTATAAAGTCGCCATGAGTGTCACAAGTCAGTGAAAGTCTTGATATGACTTATATGTTGACAGGACCCAAAACACCAAATACCTAAATATATCCCGTAATTTCCACGTTTTGACGTCATCAAAATATGTTCCCTATTTCAAAATAACAAGTTCTTTTTTCCTGTCTTTTGTTGTTGTAAATATGTTTATTCTGCTGAATGGATTCTTCTGTCAATGCCAAACTTCTGGTATTCCAGTTATTTTGCAAGTCAGTGTTATTTGTAGGAAAAAGGTCTATGGCGTTTATCTGTATTCAAGTGACGTGACAATAGCTGTTAAATATACACTTTCCAGCACAGTGTATTTCTGGTACTTACCCGCAAGTACCACAGCAATTTGATAACCCCATGGTAATATGACTACACGAGTTGTAGATGGGTCCATGTAATTAGTGTCATGCCATTACGAATGTATGCAGCCTCTTATGCCTAGTACACACCTACCGGTTGTGCGCACCCACTTACTGTATACGATCTAAAACTGCCCGTTTTGCGCACAAAAATCACTAGGTGTGCGCTCCCCGCGCACACCTAGCGATTGCGATTCGCGACTAAAAACTCAGTTTTAGGGCTAAAACGAGTCGATTACGATTGCGATTCGCGATTCAAAAAATGAATCGGCCCATTTTCAGTTTTAAGCGGGTCGGGTCGAGTCGCTAGTTTTAGTGCGCGAATCGTGTATGGTAGGTGTGTACCAGGCATAAACAATACAACTTTTGAGAACAACATTATTCCTAATAGACAACAGCTAGGACCCGCCCCACTTTGCAAGCTTCCTAATCCTGATGAATTATTCAAACCAGTGCCGCTTCTTAATTCATGTTATCTGCAAGCCAGCAGTATTTAATGCTCGCATGGAACATCCAGTTGCCTGTTCGTAGTCACCATGCAAATCGCAGCTGTATTCACTTATAAGACAAAACTGGCAGGTTTTCCATTTGCTGTGTACTGCTTCGTCGCCCAGTAATGGAGGGTTGGTGTTGTTTTACGTCCGAGCAACATCTCCGACTTGTCGCTTCCTAGCCAGGCGCTCAGCATTATTAGGATAGGGCAAGGACTGGTTGGCTCAGTAACAGGATAATGTGAGTGAGTGGGATATCAGGTCATGGTGCTGGCGGCCTGGTCTCCCAGTGGGGCAGCACTATAAAGTTGCACTGTCACAAGTCGGTACCCGTCCTGATATGACCTCAGATGTTGCTAGGATGCAAAACAAGAACAAACAAACAAGCCTACCTACTACTATCTATATGAATGTGACAACTGCCTACCTACTTACTGATAATAAATCTTGCAGCGACTCAACCTATATGAATATTTCTGCATTTGTCCCAGATAAAAGAGAACATCAGAATCCAACGAATGAAACCAACGTCAACCCTCGTATAAGCAACCCCTAATGTGCGGAACATCCATAGGCACAATAATTTGTGATTTTTGTGAATTGTTTTTTATTCATATGTGATATATGCCGTATTATACAAGTATAAATGCTAAGGGAACATATATAGTTCGCTACTTCCTACATCGGCACATTGGTGGAGTACCGCCCCCCCCCCCCCCCCAGCTGTCGGAGAGTTGTATGCGGGTGCTCCCCCTCGCGCGACACACACTGGAGGAATTGTTGTTAGTGTCGATACCTTGGTTATCAATATCAGATGATACCTCATATCCATTATTTATTGCATTGCAAACATTTTAATTTCCAAATTTACTTCAAACTTTAATTTTCTAAATAAACCATGTAAAATTTGTTGAAAGACCAGTGTGGTCTATGATAGGTGTCTCTTCCCAATCGGTAGAGTGCAGCCTTCCCGTGCGGAAGGTCGGGAATTCAATTCCCGGCCGAGTCAAACCAATGGCTTACAAAATTGATACTTGTCACTACCTATCCTGGTGTTCATCGTTATTAGGATAGGGCAACGACTGGTTTGCTCAGAATCAGGATAATAGTACTGACTGGGATATCGGCTCATAGTGCCAGCGTCCTGGGGCCATATGCAGGAGTCAGTGTTAGCGGGGTTTGGTGTTAGAGCCTGTTATCGTTTAGCTATCACCGACGTCGGGAAGTGTGTCAAGTCGTATGCAGGAGCGCGTAACACATACATTGTAGCTAAACCTGAATTTATTTATAGATTTCAGAAATCCCTCAGCGTCTGTACCCACATATTAGGCTTAAATATATTAAATGCTGTCATATTTAACAGAATTACATACGCAATAAGTGAAATTTGATCAATTTAACCCTAAATTCGAAGCAATATTAACGCTGCCACCGTAACGGCGGCGATATTAATAGTTATATTTTCGAATCAACAAATGTAATGTAAACAAATCGCCGCAGTCGCCGCATCGACGTCGCTTTCCAAACTGGCAGCGGCGACCATTTGTTTACTTTACGTTCGTCGATTTGAAAATATAAGTATTAATATTGCCGCCGTTATGGCGGCAGCGTTAATATTGCTTCGAATTTAGGGTTAATTTCATGAAATTTCACTTATTGCGTATTTAATTCTGTTAAATATGATAGCATTGAATAGATTTGGACACAACCTCACGCTAACACTGCCCTTAAAAGTCATATGAAACGGGGTTAGTGTCGCGGACCTTAAACACGCCGTGTTAGGCCTATCACTCACTCATGCATACCAACTTTTTGGCGCTAAACCAGAAATCCGCTCAAAACGCGTTTTGGCTCGCTAACACTGACTCCTGCATATGGCCCAGGATCTTGCAGTGGGGCACCACTATAAAGTTGCCATGAGTGTGCACTGTTACAGGTTGCTTCCCGTCCTCATATGACCCAAAGAAAGTTCACATTCATTTCTATCCTCGGCTATTGGATGTCAAACATATGGGAATTCTGACATATTTCTTTGGGGAAAACCCACTACCACCACATCGGCTACTCTTTCTCATAATCAGCAACAGGTCTTTTATATGCACTTTCCCACAGACAGGACAGCACATACCACAGCCTTTCATGACCCAGTTCTGGACCAATCATTGGAACGGGAAAATAGCCCAGGTCGCAAATGTGTCCATTAAGCAGGATCGATTGGATGAGCCACACCTTCACAGGTGGACACTCTACCGCCTGAGCTACGTCCCACTCCTCGGAAACGGGAGATGGACGCTCAACTCATTCGGCCATTCATTCGGTTTGATATAACCAAATGATAGATGTTGGTAGGAGATAAAACCCCAACATACAAACAGGGTAGGCATTGTCGTAGGAGTGTAGAACTGAAATAGCTGTGGATCAACAGGTGGGTGGGTGTTCTGTCGCTATGGCAGCAATGTTTCCCAATGTGAGTACGAAGAAAGGTTGCTAGGTTGGTTGTTGGAGTTTTACATCCTGGCATCATCTAATGTCATATCAGGATGGGTACCGACTTGTGACAGTGCACACTCATGGTGACCACTGGGAAATCAGGCCGCAAGAATCATGACACAATATTCCACTCAGCCTCATTATCCTTATACTGAGCTAACCAGTCATTGCCCTATCCTATTAATGCCGAGCGCCAGGCTAGGAAGTGACAAGTATCAATTTTATAAGTCGTTGCTTTGACTTGACCGGGAACCAAACTCTCCATCATGCATGCGAGGCCCACGTTCTAACGATTCGGCCACCGCTCATAGGAAAGCTAGGTAGGTGCTTTGCATGCTAGAAGTGCACCAACAGAATACCCACAAAAGCCACATCTAAAGTTGTATTCAGTGACCAAAGGAATCAAGCAACAACCACCTAAGTTTCGCGCATGCTCAGAACAGTAACCAAACAAAAAGAAAACATGAAATAAACAGGGAAACAAATATGTGTCCTAATGGCCACGCGAATATCGATCCACCTGCCACGCCAGTCCCTGTAATCAGACACCTGAAATAAAACTACTCAGTACTTGACTCCAGATCGAGGCTCTCGACCAGCCAATATTATCTCTCACCTTTGCCTACTTTTAATTCTGCAGAAGCCAACTAGTTGTCGTTGTTGTTGACCTAGATCACTGGTTCGACACGGCAACGCTGACTCTTCAAGTAGTAGGACATCCATGAAGTAGGTCATGCTTATCTATAGGTCATTTGTACTACCCCCGCCAGAATTGTATTCTGAGTAATAAAGTACTTATGTACATTTTATTTATGCATGTAAATATCCTGCTTTGTTATTATTTGTGGCAATCTCTGTGGCGGAGTGGTTAGAGTGTTCAACTTTTTTCTAGGTCAGACTCCTAATCTGAGGGTCGGCAGTTCGATTCCCCGTGCCCCCACCTCTGCCAATTTAGATTTCCACTGCTGTGTATAACTTACAGCGTCATCAAAGGCCGGTTGCTCTCATACCATGTCTATGTGGTGTGGGAGGTTAAAAATCCCTTGGGTCGGTAAAAGTGTAGGCTTGGGCTTTCTATCGACCAGCAGTGGAGAGGGGAAGACCAGTCGTCTGTGACTGGGATTTCCCCTGCTTGGGACAACTAATGTACCAAAAAAAAAAAAGAGAGACAAATAAGCGTTGACACTTCCTGTCTACCATTCGCTATATCGCTATTCTCTTATTGGAACCTCCTTTGATGTGCTCCTTTGTAGTTACTTGAGGCTGGGGTGCAGCCTGGAGAGCAGGAGGTCTGCTACCAAGCAGCGCCCCTAATTCCTCCCCTACCCTCCAGGTACCAGACGGGCTGGCCGGTTGAGTTGAACGTCCGTTTCCCGTTTTGGTAGATCGTGGGAGTCGAGCCCATGGGTTTGAACCCTGGTTGAGTCAAATCAATGATTTAACAAATCTATGGTTGTCGCTTTCTAACCAGGTGTTCGGCATTATTAGGATAGGGCAAGGACTGGTTTGGTCAGTGTCAGGATAATGTGACCGAGTGGAATCGCAGGTCATGGTGCTGGTAGCCTGGGGCAACACCATAAAGTTGCCATGAGTGTGCACTGTCACAAGTGAGCACCCATCCTGTTATGACCACATATATTGCTAGGACATAACACTCCAACAACCAACCTTCGCTTGTTTGGTTCACGGCAGGCTGGGGTGCAACCTGAAGAGCTGGAGGTATGCCATTGAGCAGCTCCCCTAGTTCCCCTCCTTCCCTCTAGGTGGTGCCTCCCTCCACCATCTGCCCATTACTGCATAATCCGATTAGTTTTCAGTTTGGTTGTGTCTGTCTGTTTATCGCGCTGATCCCTCATTTTCACACACCATCATTAAGATGTGTCCATGATGGAAAGCACCTTATCGCTAATCCTCATATCTGGATGCTTTTTAGGGAGAGTCTCTTCAGATATATTTGTTTGTTTTGTTTGTTGCTGTATTACGTCCTATCAACATCTAAGTGTAAAACTTATCCATATCAGGATGGTTACCGAGTCGTGACAGTGCACACTCATCATGACTTTATTGTACTGCCCAACCGGAAAATCCGGCCACCAGCACCATGACAACTCAATCACTTTATCCTGACACTGAGCTAACCAGTCCTTGCCCTACCCTATTAATGCTGAGGGCCAGGCGAACAAGCAACAAGTATCAATCTTAAAGTAATTGGTTTGACTCGGTCGGGAATTGAACTCACAATCTTACGCATGGGAAGTCTGTGCTGTACCGATTGGCTTCAGCTATATCCTTGAAGTGTAATATGAACATGCTTAATCATTGACGGCAGAGGCTCAGGATGGGAAGTGAGCTTTATTGGGTCTCCTGGGGCGTAATCGATTAATCAACTTGGGTCACACGAGCCACTTTTTGGCGCATGTGCACATCCTACAGACTCGGGTTGAATAAACAAATATGCTTGGGGTGGACAAAATGGTGGCTTAATCTGAAACTTAATATTTGTTGTCAATAACCGATAGAAATCCAGCAAAATAGGATTTTAAGTATTTTATGATTGTAGAAGGTGAAAATCTGGGTTATTAAAAAAAAAGCATTAAAACAACACATAGGAGTTGTACTGATAGCTGTTATACTACAGGTACCAGCACAGATGTGATGTCATCGCTCCTAGCAAACTCCAGCCAAGAGGTGTTACTGGGGTCGGATCGTTTTGCACACGGCACATGTATTTCTCATCTGCACCCGCGGTGTTCGATTTGAAATTCTGACGACTCGGGTGACCCGAGTTGCCCGGGTCGTGTTAATCGATTACGGCCCCGTTGACTTTGTTAACTATATCATGTGACCCTCTCACTGGGGCCCGACTCCGATACCTAGATACCTAGATACCTAGATACCTATAGCACAGCGTGTTACATTCATTACAACTGGGGGGGGGGGCATGCTATTTTAACCGTCGGGCTATTCCACCCCCGCTTAAGGCGAGCCTAACGTGTTAATATAAATAATTGTTTCCATGTGAATGTCTTGTGCCTCCTGCTGCCGGTTGTCTGTCATCCTGCCAGCCTCACCCTTGACTAGCAATGTCCGAGGTGGAGAGTTCGACTCCTGACAGACCATGGGCAGAAGGCCCTTAATTAAATAAGATTATAGAGCAATCCAAATAGCAATCTGAAGTTGACCATAGCGGTTAATAATATAAGTCTGGAGGACAGTAAAGAATGCAAGGAACGTTCATGTCACTTCTTAGGAGCTCACCATTTTATTCTTACCTCTTACTAACAGAATGAATTTAGCAATATAACTTATGTTATGATTTAAATATAGTTCAACAGTGGAATGTATGTTATAAGTCAAATCCCCTCCCATATAATTAAGTTAAATAAGTTTGGAATTTCCATAATAAAGGCCTAAATCTCGGCTAAAACATCGGGGCATGCAAAAACACGACCGATGGGTCTGGGTCCGAACACCCGACCTTCTCTCGTTGCTAGGATAGTCACAATCGATGTATCCAAGCAACGCTTTACAGCAGGGAACCCTGCCTCGCAAAATGCGCGCCCGCGCAAAATGCGCGCAAATAATCGGTCGAGTAGTCTCGCCCACTTCACAATCAACACCTCCATGAGCTGATATCCCATTCAGTCACATTATCCTGACACTGAGCTAACCAGTCCTTTTCCTATCCTAGTAATGTCAAGTGCCAGGCTAGGTAGTGACGGGTATCAATTTTGTAAGGCATTGGTTTTGTTAGTCACTCGGTTCGGATTCGAATTCCAAACCTTCCGCCCGCGAAACCTGCGCTCTATCTGATTCTGATACCGAATCTGAAAACAGGGAGAACCTATGGATTAATTTCTATATAAGGTATATATATATATATATCCCCTAATTCACTAATTATAAAGGACTTTAATTGGTAAAACCATAGCAGAAACAGAAACGACGGGCTATATAAGGTTGGGGAAAAAACGGTTCTCATCCGATCAACAAAGTTAAGTCGCGTTGAGCGCCGCCATTTCTGGAATGGGTCACCCCTGGGAATCTGAATCCTAGGTGAGTCTCGGCGCAGTTTTCAAGGTTGACCACTTTTTTTACATAGTTATTCATTTGATATAGGCTTAGGCTACAAATAACAACGTGAACGAAAGGGTAAATTGGTTGGCAACTTTATAATTCGCAGCACTCGGACACAAGAGAGAAGGCATATACTATATAAGGCATACAACTATTATATTTATTGAATGTTTGCTCCATCATTGCAATATCATAGGTTATCTCAATCATCATCATATCATAATCAGATAACAAAAAATAAACAAAAAAGGTCAGCGCCACAGAGGTGAGTGAGGCTGGCTCAAATGCTGGTGACTGGCACCGTTGTCAAGGAAGGAATGGCTTCCTTATTGTCCACAATTGGCTGTTGGAGTTGGCAAATGCAACTGGGCATATTTCTGAAGCGAGATGAAAGATACATTTAAGGCATAGGAATAGAGGCAATTAGTGAAATCGGCACTTAAGCCCTATTAAAGAGACAAAACAAAGAAACTAAAACAAAACAGAAGAGGGTTGGGTGGGTGGGAAAATCTGACTTGCTTGTTTGTGGGCCTATGGCGAAGTGAGATTTGCGGGCAGTGATGGTCAAATGGGGTTCAGGGAGAGGTCAAGTTAGCCTTGCTCGCAAATTAACGATGTTGCCTCGCCAACATATGTAATTATACATATCCAACCATTGGCTGGGTAATACACATACCGGTAAAAGGAAAACTGAGGCGAGTGGGGCGAGTCACCCGACCACCTGGAGTATATATTGATCAAGCAGGACCGCAGCATGAGCCGGAGGAAAGGCCTGCAGGACATGGAGCACAGACAGTAACAAATATCAAAAAGCAAGTCACAGATTTGATATAGCGTAATAAGACATGGTGTATTTTCCGCTTCCTATATTTGTATAACCTTTTATACGCCTTATTTATTTTTAATATCAAGCTTCAAATCGATTTCAGCATTTGTGGAAAGTGGCTGAAATCTATCTGCAACAAATACAACTAGGTTAATTCTAAAATTGACAACAATAAAAAGGGGCTTTAGACCTTTCCTGAAAGTAAGAATGTCACTGTAGAAAATAATATGTGGAAAAGAGAAAGGTGAGATTATGTAAATAATGTGGGGCATTTAGCCCACTGTCAGACTGTACCCAGATGCTGCGAGCAGTGGGATGCATTATGCGACAGTTACCAGATACTTGTCTGTCTCATTTAGAATATGTGACTGCCAGTTGACGTTCTGCGGCGCAGTTAAAACTATTATGCCACTGCACTGTGCTTTTTACTACTAGTATATCCATTTGGCAATTACATTGTTGTTCTTATTTAATAAAAAGAATTGTTGGTGTTGTTTATCTCTGTGTGTTAGCACTTTGTCGTGGTAAGTTATATTCATGATTGTATTGCATTTGAAAAATGAATCACCTGATGGGATTTTGAAATAGAGCAATAACTAGTAGCACCGAAAGAGGGAAGGAGTAAGCGCACCGCAAGATTGCCTTCAAGAAGCAATCAGCAGTAGACATTGGCTCTGCGAGTCGCTTTGACAGTAACTCCGCCATTCACATTTACCAAACTGACACCACAAGTTGTGAACCAAGGCAACCTGGTATGTGGAGAAGTAGCAGTCGGGCAGCAGGGGTGGGGTACAGGTGCAGTGGGTGGGGAGGAGGGAGATGTGGGGGAGGGGGGAAGGTGCAAAGGGATGTGGGGGAGGTAGTGGGGGTAAGGGGGATGTGGGGAGGATGGGGGTGAGGGATTTGAGGGACGGATCTGGGGCAGGATGGGGAGGGTGTGTGGCAGGGAGTGGGGAGGGTGTGGGGAGGGGTGGGAGGGGTGTGGGGTCGATGTGGGGGAGGGATCTGGGGAAGGATGTGGGGGGGGGTGGGGATGATTGTGTGGGTTGGAGGGTGGGAGGGATTGTGTGGGTGAGGTGGGGAGGGATGTGGGGGCAGGGGTCTGGGGTAGGGATATTGGAGGAGGGATATTGGGGAGGGATGTGGGGGAGGGATATGGGGGAGGGATGTGCGGCAGGGATGTGGGGGGATGTGGGGGAGGGATGTAGGGGGCATGTGGAGGAGGGTTCTCGGGAAGGGATATTGGGGGAGGGATGCGGGGGAGGGATGTGGGGGAGGGATATGAGGGGAGGCATGTGGGGGAGGCATGTGCGGGAGGGATGTGGGGGATGGATGTGGGGATGGATGTGGGGGAGGGATGTAGGGAAAGGGGTGAGGGAGGCGTGTGGGAGGGAATGGGGGAGGGATGTGGGGGAGAGATGTGGAGAAGAGATGTGGGAGAAATGTGGGGGACGAGGGGTGGTCATTCTGATATGACATTAGAATGTAAAACCCCCCAAGAAAATAAATGTACATGTTATATTGTATGTCTACCTTAGATAGATGCATACATTAAGCAGGTTTGACTACACAGATCGGAATACTAAATACATCCAATAGAACCTCTTCCTCTTGAAGCCTCTCACTGCCTATAGTGTCAGACTTAGGGATGAATTCCACAATTTTCACTTAACTTCAAATATATCAAAAGTTAACATTTAAAATGAAAAGTTACTTCAACCTAAAGTTACGTAGATTGTAATTATCAACCCACTCTATTTTTGTAAACACAGTATATTTAGCAGAACTGACCATCAAGAGAAACCCGAAGCTGACAGACATTAAGACCGACTCATGGACATCACTCTCACAGCAGAGAGCTAAATGGAGAGCAGCAGTCAAGTAATGAAAGCAGTATTTGTTGCATCGCGACCGACAGCATGATGATGATGACTGGCCGTTCACATTACATTGTAAATAGGTAGTACAACGGGTACTTACGTAGGGAATATTTGTAGATTACAAAGGTTAGTGTGTTACTGGGTAAGTTCAGTATTATGGGCTAAAATGGTGGGTCAATGTAAACCTGTGCTGCTATTATGTGTACAGTTAATGTGATGGGGGTGGGTGGGAGTATGTAGCACTCCCGCCACAAGTCCCCACACTCAATTTAACTTTAACAAATAATAGAAACTCAAAACCATCGGACTATACCACTTAAATCTTAGTTGTATTTCAGGTTACCAGCCAGCGTTGGCTTATCCATCTCAATTTATGATCTTGTCTTCCTGACGCCTAATAACATAATAATGGATTTCACACAATTTGACAACGACACAGCAGATAAGTTTAAAGTTGGATTTATTTTAGTACCAGCATTGTAAGTTTTTGTTCGATACAAAGTTCAATTTCAACAACAAGTTCAATTACAGTGAGGTCAAGAAGCTTTAACCCTCGCCCTCAACAATGTCAGAGAACGATAGATCACATCAAAGTATCTGTAGAGAACCATAGACAACATCAAAGTATCTGTAGAGAACCATATACCACATATAAGTATCTGTAGAGAACCATAGAACATATCAAAGTATCTGTAGAGAACCATAGACAACATCAAAATATATGTAGAGAACCATAGAACAGATCAAAGTGTCTGTAGAGAACCATAGACCACCTACAAGTATCTGTAGAGAACCATAGAACACATCAAAGTATCTGTAGAGAACCATATAATGCATTACAGTATCTGTAGAGAACCATAGAACACGTCAAAGTGTATGTAGAGAACCATAGAACACATTACAGTATCTGTAGAGAACCATAGAACACATTACAGTATCTGTAGAGAACCATAGAACACAACAAAGGATCTGTAGAGAACCAGAGAACATATCAAAGTATCTGTAGAGAACCATAGAACACATTACATTATCTGTAGAGAACTATAGAACACATCAAGTAACTGTAGAGAACCATATAACACATCAAAGTATCTGTAGAGAACCATAGAACACATCAAAGTATCTGTATAGAACCATAGAACACATCAAATTATCTGTAGAGAACCATAGAACACATCAAATTATCTGTAGAGGACCATAGAACGCATCAATGTATATGTAGAGAACCATAGAACACATCAATGTATATGTAGAGAACCATAGAACACATCAAAGTATCTGTAGAGAACCATAGAACACATCAAATTATCTGTAGAGAACCATAGAACACATCAAAGTATCTGTAGAGAACCACAGAACACATCAAATTATCTGTAGAGAACCATGGAACACATCAAAGTATCGGTAGAGAACCATAGCACACATTACAGTATCTGTAGAGAACCATATGCCACATCAAAGTATCTGTAGAGAACCACAGAACACATCAAATTATCTGTAGAGAACGATAGAACACATCAAAGTATCTGTAGAGAACCATAGAACACATCAATGTATATGTAGAGAACCATAGAACACATCAAAGTATCTGTAGAGAACCATAGCCCACATCAAAGTATATGTAGAGAACCACAGAACACATCACATTATCTGTAGAGAACCATAGAACACATTACAGTATATGTAGAGAGCCATAGAACACATCAAGTAACTGTAGAGAACCATATCACACATTACAGTATCTGTAGAGAACCATATAACACATCAAGTAACTGTAGAGAACCATAGAACACATCAAAGTATATGTAGAGAACCAGAGAACACATCAAAGTATCTGTAGAGAACCACAGAACACATCAAATTATCTGTAGAGAACCAGAGAACACATCAAAGTATCTGTAGAGAACCATAGAACACAACAAAGGATCTGTATCGGTTACCACCAACCAAGCGCAACCGTCGGTACAAGTTAGATATTGATAACCCTCTCGGACTGCCCCAACAATTACATAGAACCAAGAGGCATCAAGTATATATCTCAGTTACCAGCTCACCAGCTACAACCGTCGGGCTCAATAATATTCGCATAAATTATATTTATACTACATATAAATCTTCAAGAAAAAAATATAAAAAAATCCGCCAGTGTACAGTGATTGCATCATGAACGTGCACATAATACCGGGATTAAAGGACTTGGAAGGCAGGGAAGTAGTGGTGGTGATGCATTGAAATTGACTGAATTAAGCACTGGCAATCACATCAATAATGCAGGCCCTACTCAGCCCCAGGCTTCAGTTCTAGTACGCGGCGAGAGATAGCCAACACCGACTGCAGGCACCACTCGGGCATGTATAGTCATGGTGCCGGTACCGCAAAAGATGTTCGCACCCTCCATTAGAAAATCGCCGATCGAGGATTCTGTTTCGAAATAAAATCGTCCCCCTGGAGATTTCATTTAGAAATAAAACCCCTCCTCCCTTCCCTTCCTCCTTTTCCCATCCCTCCTCCTCTTCTCTGCTCTACCTATCCTCCTCACCTCCCAACCCTCATCTCCTCACCATCCCACCATCTCACCACCTCCACTCTACTCCTCACCTCCCACCCCCTCATCCCCTCATCCCTCACCTCCCACCCCGTCATCCCCTGACCATCCCACCTCCTCACCACCTCCACCCCACTCCTCATCTCCCACCCCCTCATCTCCTCACCATCCCACCTCCTCACCACCTCCACCCCACTCCTCATCTCCCACCCCCTCATCTCCTCACCATCCCACCTCCTCAACACCTCCCGAGCCCTCATCCCCTCACCCTCGCACCTCCTACCCCACATCCACTTCACTCCTCCCTCCCACCCCCTCATTCCATCACCCTCCACCTCCTCACCACCTCACTCTATCCTCACCTCCTTACCCTCTTCCCCTCACCCTTTCACCTTTTCCCCCACATCCACCCCACTCCTCACCTCCCACCCCCTCATCCTCACCTCACCCTCCCCACTATCCCCACTCCCCCACGCTCACACTCCCACCTTCTCCCCACCTCCATCCCACTCCTCCCTCACACCCCCTCATCCCCTCACCCCTCCCACCTCATCCCCCACCTCCGCCACTCCTTCCATATAACCATCACCCTGCTCCCTTCCTCTCCCTTCCCTACTCCTCCCCCTCCCTCACCCTTCCTCCCTCCTCCCCCACCTCGCTCTCCTTTCTATATAACCACCATCCTCCCCCTCCCTTCCTTCCTCCACCTCCTCCTCCTCATATAACCACCACCTCCCCCACCTCCCTCACCCCTCCACCACTCTCACCCTCGTTCTCTCCTGTCCATCCCTGCTCCCAATCCCTCCCTCCACTCTGTCACCCTCCTCCCCCTCACTTCACCTCCTTTCCAAAATAACCACCACCACCCTCCCCCCCTCCCTCACCCCTCCACCACACCCCTCCACCTCGTTTTCTCCTTTCCATATAACCAACACCTTCCCCCCCCCCACGCTCCACCACTCCCTCCACCTCGTTCTCTCCTTTCCATATAACCACCACCCTCCTCCCCTCCCTTCACCCCTCCACCACACACTCCACCTCGTTCTCTCCTTTCCATATAACCACCACCCTCCCCCTCCCCTCACCCCTCCCCCACTCCCCACCTCGTTCTCTCCTTTCCATTAACCACCACCCTCCACCTCCCTCACCTCCACCACTCCCCCACCTCGTTCTTTCCTTTCCATATAACCACCACCCTCCCCTCCCCTCACGCTCCACCACACCCTCCACCTCGTTTTCTCCTTTCCATATAACCAGCACCTCCCCCCTCCCCTCACCCCCCCACTCCCCCACCTCGTTCTATCCTTTCCATATAACCACCACCACCCTCCCTCCCTCGCCTCCCCCCTGCCCTCAGCCCTCCAGCTCAGCTGTTTGTGAGTAATATATCATCTGTATGTGAGTATTATATACAATATGTGTGAGGAATTGCTCAGCTCTTCGTGAGTAATATATAAATATACAATGGTTGTGAGTTATATATATACACTATGTGTGAGTAATATTTCAACTGCATGTGAATCATATTTCAACTGAATGTGAGGAATAGCTCCACAACATATGAGTTATAGCTGAACTACAAGTGAGGGATATATAAGCTGGTTGTGTGTAATCTCTGAATTGCCTTTCCCTAAAACTGGTTATCAGTAATCTCCAAGTTGTGTGTCCGTAATTTCTCCACTCTCTAGAAGTAATCTCGGAAGTATTCCCCATTAATATCCGTGCACTGCCTCCTTCATACTCTACCGCGCGTCAATAAAGATGCATTATTTTAGAAGTTGCCATGGTAACACATGGTTGCGTATTGAAACCCTATTCGCGCTCGGATTGGATCCGAAAATGATGGGATAGGAAGCCCACCTGACAAGCAGAAGCGGAAATGGTCAAAAGCAGGGATGTGATCAATTTGCTCGATCAGGGAACTAACGTGCTTGGGATTTGCAGATGGTACACAAATGGAGTAAAATGTTATTGGAATAAAATGCTATTGGAATGAAATGTATTGGAATAAAACGCTATAAACCCTCCTAAATATATGTAATTTCAGGTGGTGCGCAGCTGCATACGTCCGTTTATAAAAGCTACTCTCCTGAGACTCACAGTTTTGGCGAGCTGCCACAGTTTATGTTGCATGTTTGCACTTCAGATATGGGTTTGATGGAGTCATCCAAAGTTAGCCATTACAAATAAAAGTGACCAGACATGAAAGTAAGGTAGATTATAACAACCAAATTTATATATGTGTAATGGCCCTCGGCCCTCCGACTCCCACACTGTCATGCGCACACAGAAGAACGCCAAGATTCAATGTCAGTATGCTTCAACTTGGTTTATTGAACCAATCTGCTCTCCGCGGCGTCCAGTGTCGACTGACCCGCCCCCTGACTCGCCAGATCCCACATTGACTCAATAGGTGGGGGGGGGGGGGGGGGGGCTAGCCACACGCAGTAGAGGGCAGCCCAGTCGGGGTCTGCCTGATGGCTAGCCTGCCGCCACCTAGCGCAGTTCATTGTAACTGCATAGGTGTGCAGCATAGTCTCCGCCGGTACTGCGTGGTAGTAGGGCTCATGTACAGACTACTACATATGTATCTCTGACAAATGGCAGAACCTCAAAACCATCGGAGTGTGCACCTTTAACTGAGGCAGTGTGTCATTTAAGACAGTGTTGTGATATCGGAAATGGTAACCTATTCAAAGCTGTCTGTAAATGGTTGACAATGGAGACGAATGAGCAGGAAATGTTCATTCACTGTCATTGTTGGGAGCAAAGGGCACGGCCAAACACAGCCACACCAAATCTAACAAAAAACTACATTAATTAATTAGTGTACCATGGGACTGGGAAAATCCAAACAAACCGACTTGATGATGTTGTACGATTGATTTTCTCTTATCTTGTTCTGTACCTGTCATTGGGATTGATGTGTTGCTTATTGTCTTGTAATATCTATTTATATTGTTGTAGCTTTGGTTATTGTGTAGTGCCACTTGTCATCAGGGCTGGAAGACTGATGCAGTAACGCGACTTGTTATTCAGAGGAATAAAAACGCGGAAAATAACATGCTCCTAAACAAACCGACGAAGAGACAAAATGATGATGAGCTTGCCTGTGTCTAAAAATAGAGTTATGCTGGGTGTGTTCCAAGTCTGCTTTCTGGTTCTCTGTGTCCCTGCCAGCATTGATGATTTGTTTATTTGTCGTGGTTTTACGTCCTAGCTACATCTACGGTCGGGTACGGATTTGTGACAGTGCACACTCATGGCGGTTTTACAGTGCTGCCCCACTGGGAGTCCAGGCATCTGCCATCATGATCCAATATCCCACACAGGCACATTGTCCTGACAATGAGCTAATCAGTCCTTGTCCTATCCTATCAATGCTTAGCACCAGCCTAGGTAGCGACAAGTCTCAATTTTGTAAGTCATTGGCTTGACTCGGCTGGGATTCGAACTGCCGACCTTCTGCGCGGGAGGCCTGCGCTCTTCCAATTCTGGTTGAGACAAAGGAAGTGTCATGTGGAATGAGCTCCCAACCAAAACCAGAGAAGCGGGTTCGATCCTTGCCTTTAAAAATGCATACAGAGCTCACCTGGTTATTCAGGCCCAAAACCTGACACTGCAAATATATAATACGACCTGGTGAACAACCCATTGACTTCGCCCTCTGTCATGCCTGCTCTCTCCCTGCGTGTCCGTCCCCCTACCCATGGACCCCTCTCCCCCATCCACATTTCCCCCATCCACATTTGACAAACAACTATTATAACTCAATGACTCGAGACCCACTACCCCTACTTTAGACCCATTACCACCTCTGAATAACTACATCAACCAGCAATGCACACAATATAAACCACTATACATGCACATCATCGCACTATTTAAAGACTAACCGTTATTAAAACCAAATCTAACTGATATACAAACACAGCATATGATTTAACCACTAGTGTACATTACTGCACACTCTATCTTGATGCATATACCTTGCACTATGGTGAGTGCATATGCTGTACACTATGCAGCATAGGCTGCTCCCCCACTTTCTTTTAGGTTCAGAATGGGTTGTGCTGCACACAGTGATGCATATACCTTGCACTATGGTGAGTACATATGCTGTACACTATGCAGCATAGGCTGCTCCCCCACTTTCTTTTATGTTCAGAATGGGTTGTGCTGCACACAATGCAACACATTCCACTTCCACTATGTACAGATGAAATGCGACCACTCCAACGGCTGGAAGACCAGTGCCCCGGCGCTGACAAAATATGTATTTAGATGAATAAAAATATTTACCAAAAAAAAACAGTGACAGAGTTCAATCAGACTTGGTTACTATAATTACACACGGCCAATAACAGGATGCCCACTCCCAAAACCAAAATGCTCCCCAAAAAACATGTCCAATATTAAGTTGAAAACAGTGACTTTCATGTGTTTTTCAAAGAAGGTCAATGTTGAGAGAGTTCGGCAGCTGGATGGGCGGGAAATACAATAATCAGGTTGTAGCCTCATTATTCTGTAATGTAAGCCAAGCTCAGCAATGACACTATTTGTAGTCTGTTATGATTCTTTTTTTGTTTGCTTAAAGACCCCCCCCCCCCACGGGCACAACAAGTAAACATCAGCTATAGCGGGTCATACAGCAGTTTTTCTTTTGTTGTTGTTGAAGATTTATACTGCCTATCATGGATAAGTCTGAATAGACTTGTTTTCACCATTAGACAGTTTGGCGATAGAAATCCCGAGCCTACACTTTTACCGACCCAAGGGATTTTTTAACCTCACACACCATATAGACATGGTATCAGAGCAACTGGCCTTTGATGACGCTGTAAGTTATCCACAGCGGTGGAAATCCAAATTGGCAGAGCTGGGGGCATGGGGAATCGAACCGCCGACCCTCAGATTAGGAGTCTGACCAGAAAAAAGTCAGACACTCTAACCACTCCGCCACAGAGAACGCCACCACCACAGAGAACGCCACACAAATTAAATTTCAAACGGGTAAATGCAGAACAGAAATGTATGTCAAAAGAGCATAAACGCGTATAAAATCACAAGTGATATATGATGAATACAATCAACAGTAAAAGACGTTTCACATTAAAAATTGAAAATTAATCTTTGGTAAAAATCAATATATCTAAAAATGTTAATAATGAGTTCAGGATTGAATCAGAATCAGAATGACTCCATCACACCCACATTTCGAAACACATAATCTCTAACCAGATGTAGGTGAGGACATCTCACGAAGATGATTATTGATGTACCTTTGTTTAGTGTGTAGCGTCAATTGGGATCGGGGCTGGAAGACCAGGGCATTATCACTGAGATGTTATTCAGAGGAATAAAAACACTTGAACAAAAAATTAAAATATAATAAAACTCAACATGGTGTCCTCTGTGGCGGAGTGATTAGAGTGTCTGACTTTTTTCTAGGTCGGACTCCTAATCTGAAGGTCAGTGGTTCGATTCCCCATGTCCCACCTCTGCCTATTTGGATTTCCAGCGCTGTGTATAACTTACAATGTCATCAAAGGCCAGTTGCTCCCATACCATGTCCATGTGGTGTGGGAGGTTAAGAATGCCTTGGGTCAGTAAAAGTGTAGGGTCGGGCTTTCAATCGATAAACTGTCTAATGGTGAAAACAAGTTTATTCAGACTTATCCATGATAGGCAGTATAAATCTTCAAGAAAAAAAAAAATCCTATGTTATGTTATCCCTGATTTTGATAAACATTGTCTTTACTGTTAGTCACATTGGGTTCATTTCTCCATATAACCGGTGGTTTGTAGTTGGGGGTTTACTGTAGTGTATTAAGAAGGTGAGGACATGAGAAGGTTAATGGAACCCAACCCTGACAACAACACCGATACTTGCTATCATCAGCAATGACCGAACACACTGCCTGCCCCCCGAGCAGCTCACAGCTGTTACTGATTCACAACGACAAGCCATCTGTCAACACGTCACTAGGTCTCCTCCATCACTCTCCATCACCCCACATCACCCAACATCACCCCACACCACCCACATCACGCAAGGGGATGGCATGATGGGTAGAATGACCGCCACCTGAATGAAAGGTCGTAGGATCGACTCCACATGGCGTAATTTTGTTGTTGGTGTTAAATGGTATTTGCAAATATGTTGAGAACTATTTCCACCACCAACCTGACTTCTGTCGGCAGTGTCAAGAACCAGAAGTATGTGACTACTTTAGCGACGTGGGGCTTGTATTACTGACGACTACAAGATTAACTGAGATATATATCGATATTGAAGCAGTTTAATGAAATCGAAGAGAATTCAAAACGAAACAAGATGGCGGAAACTGAATGATCCTGATTTGACTTTTAAAATATATTAATCTACATGATTTAATCAATTATTCACTTGAAAAGTTGGTTGTTGGGGTTTTACGTCATGGCAACATCACAGGTCGTATCAGGATGACTACCGACTTAGCTCAGTGTCAGGGTAATGTGACTGAGTGGGATATTGGGTCACGGGGCTGGTGGCCTGATTTCCCAGTGGGGCAGCACTATAAAGTGACCATAAGTGCACACTGTCGCAAGTCGGTATCCGTCCTGTTATGACCTTAGATGTTCCCTTCAACAAGCAACCAACCAACTCGACCTTCCGCACGGAAGGCCTGCGCTCTACTCATTCAGACATGGCGTCCAGTTACTCGAAAAGTAGTAGACTAGTCATGTCCATCACCCAGCCTCCTTTTCAGATCCTTGTTCTGTGAGGTTGTTTAGCAGCTGTGTCACTGGGCTGCGGAAGTAACTCCCTTCATAAGCATATTCAGTGCTGAAATCACAACCATCCATGGTTGAACTTGTCTGAGCCCATTTGAACTTGCCAGAAATGTACTTTCCTCTTCTCGTTTTCGCGAGAATTCAGAGTCAGCCAATCAGAGCTGTTCTTTTCGATTGCAAATGGCTGCCCCCTATGGTGGCCACTATTTGCAATAAAAAAACAGCTCTGATTGGCTGAGAACAGCTCTCATTGTCAGCCAATCAGAGCCATTCATTTGTATTGCAAATGGTGGCCCCCATAGTGGGCAGCCATTTGCAATGGAAAAGAACATCTCTGATTGGCTCAAATTAAGGAAATGTCATCCATTATTTTTTTAGTAGTTTCTTGTTCAGACATTGTCACAAATTTATGCATCTTTTGCACAGATTTAAGTGTTTGAAGTATATTTGAAATTTATCTACATCAACCACTGTTTAAATCACACAATATCAGTACTTAAAGAATGGGAAACTCATCCTGCAAGGGTATGCTCGATATGGGACAGTGGTCACCCATTTTTCCTCCTTTCCTCGCTGTGGACCCTTCTCACTCCCTTGGAGTGTGGTTTCCCTACAACCAGCCTGAGCGTTAACAACCATATGAGTGTGGCGCGGTGCATGTGTACTGCCAGTGAACCGTGCACCAACGCGGATCGATCTTCGCAAGCGAAAACACTGGTTCCCGTCGGCAATAGAGGCCGTAGAGACTGGTAGGCTTCCTGTGTGGAAGATCTAGCCCGGCACTTGTCAGATATGTAATTATTTCTCGAGGTCTATGTACAAGGCTCTATCTGGTGGGAGTTCAGGTAAATAAGGAAATGTTAGTTCCAACGCTCGGGAAAACAGCAGCAGATGAAGTAGAAAATAAATATATTCTCCCTGGGTAGCGGTGGACAATGGGTGTTTGTTTGCTGGAGATTTACGTCCTGGCAATATCTAAGGTGATATCAGGATTGGTACCAACTTGTGACAGTGCCCGCTAATTATGAATTGATAGCGCTTCCCCATTCGCAGACCAATCCGGCGGCACCGTGACACGATTTCCGCACTCAATCATATTATCTTGATACTGAGCGAACCAGTTATTGCCCTATGCTAGTAATGCCAAGCGCCAGGCTAGATAGCGACAATTATTCATATTGTAAGTCATTGGTTTGACTCCATCAGGAATGGAACTCCAGATGTTCTACACAGGAAGCATGCGCTTTACCGACCCGGCCACCGCGTCCGGTGTGGGTAAACGATGAACATGGTGAGATTTGCACAAAAACTGCTTTGGTATGAACCAACACTCTGAACAAGTTGCCTAGGTCCAGCTTCCAACATGCAGCGTGTAGACCTGCCTATGTCAGCATAGAGTTGATAACCTGGGAGAAAATGCACAACAATCAAGACACTGAATAAGGAATAACAGAATTTGTTGGTATCTGTAATGTATGCGTAAAAGATATCTAGGCAAGTGGAGAGAACAAAGGAATATGCTAATGAGATGACGTAGTGGACGCGTGGGTGCCAGTGGTTCAAGCCCTGGACGGTGACTACAGCATTCGTTAACCACAGGTGAAAGCGTTCAGACGTCTTACTTTTACAGTATCCAAGCACAAATCTGAAATGAACAACCCAGCACAACCAGAAACGTAAAATCCATTGATGTATATAAAGATTAATACATATGTAACACCACAACAACCTACCTTGGCAACCAAGGAGAACCTAGCAATTAGAAGGTTTCTCCGTGTTAAAATGTTACCTATCAGGAATGGTAAGTATGGACCAGGAAGTTCCGAGGTAGCTCTGAGACAAATGAGCAGCTCAGGTGCAGCTCAGCTGCAAAATCCTGCTAACAGCAATCCAACATTTGAGGTAAAACTCAGAATCAAAACTTCAACAAGTTTTTTTTGTACATTCCTCTTTTCTTTTCCAAAAGCAGATCCATGGGGAATATAGTCTTTGCCGCCATCACCAATAAATCAATCAATCAATCAGTCAAGCAGGACCACAGAGCTGAGAGAGGAAGCAATCAGATGAATCAATTATTCACCAAAACAACAGAACCTGACAGATCAAGACAACCACCAGATGGCGCCAGTAACAACGGCAAGCACAACTTAAAACAATCGAAATCAACCAGACCACTGATGACAGTTTACAAAGGATGCCTATCTACACACAAAGAACTGGTGGCCTGATTTCCCAGTGAGGCAGCCCTATTAAGTCACTGTTACAAGTCAGTAGCCGTCTTTATATGACCTTAGCTGTTGCCAAGACGTAAAACCCCAGCAAGCAAATACCAAACCAACACACAAAGAAGCTTGTTTCCAAAGCTATAATCGACAAATTAGAGCCAAGATGCCATTCGTATATCTGAGGATTTATGTTCAATGAAACTGAATACCCAAATTTGTAGACACACACAGCCTTCATAAAACTAAAACAACAGCAGATGGTTACCTGCTGAAGGTATTACAGGTATAACAATCATAATGAGGCATAGCAAACTGTAAAGAGCACCTATACAGGTACAACAAGCATAATGAGGCATAGCAAACTGTAAAGAGCACCTATACAGGTACAACCAGCATAATGAGGCATAGCAAACTGTAAAGAGCACCTATACAGGTACAACAAGCATAATGACGCATAGCAAACTGTAAAGAGCATCTATACAGGTACATCAATCATAATGAGGCATAGCAAACTGTAAAGAGCACCTATACAGGTACAACAAGCATAATGAGGCATAGCAAACTGTAAAGAGCATCTATACAGGTACAACCAGCATAATGAGGCATAGCAAACTGTAAAGAGCACCTATACAGGTACAACAAGCATAATGAGGCATAGCAAACTGTAAAGAGCATCTATACAGGTACAACCAGCATAATGAGGCATAGCAAACTGTAAAGAGCACCTATACAGGTACAACAAGCATAATGAGGCATAGCAAACTGTAAAGAGCATCTATACAGGTACAACCAGCATAATGAGGCATAGCAAACTGTAAAGAGCACCTATACAGGTACAACAAGCATAATGAGGCATAGCAAACTGTAAAGAGCATCTATACAGGTACAACCAGCATAATGAGGCATAGCAAACTGTAAAGAGCACCTATACAGGTACAACAAGCATAATGAGGCATAGCAAACTGTAAAGAGCATCTATACAGGTACAACAAGCATAATGAGGCATAGCAAACTGTAAAGAGCACCTATACAGGTACAACAAGCATAATGAGGCATAGCAAACTGTAAAGAGCATCTATACAGGTACAACCAGCATAATGAGGCATAGCAAACTGTAAAGAGCACCTATACAGGTACAACCAGCATAATGAGGCATAGCAAACTGTAAAGAGCACCTATACAGGTACAACAAGCATAATGATGCATAGCAAACTGTAAAGAGCATATATACAGGTACATCAATCATAATGAGGCATAGCAACCTGTAAAGAGCACCTATACAGGTACAACAAGCATAATGAGGCATAGCAAACTGTAAAGAGCATCTATACAGGTACATCAATCATAATGAGGCATAGCAAACTGTAAAGAGCACCTATACAGGTACAACAAGCATAATGAGGCATATCAAACTGTAAAGAGCACCTATACAGGTACAACCAGCACAATGAGGCATAGCAAACTGTAAAGAGCACCTGTACAGGTACACCAAGCATAATGAGGCATAGCAAACTGTAAAGAGCATCTATACATGTACACCAATCATAATGAGGCATATAGAACTGTAAAGAGCATCTATACAGGTACAACAAGCATAATGAGGCATAGCAAACTGTAAAGAGCATCTATACAGGTACAACCAGCATAATGAGGCATAGCAAACTGTAAAGAGCATCTATACAGGTACAACAAGCATAATGAGGCATAGCAAACTGTAAAGAGCATCTATACAGGTACATCAATCATAATGAGGCATAGCAAACTGTAAAGAGCACCTATACAGGTACAACCATCACAATGAGGCAATGCAAACTGTAAAGAGGATATGTACAGGTACAACAAGCATAATGAGGCATATCAAACTGTAAAGAGCACCTATGCAGGTACAACAAGCATAATGAGGCATAGCAAACTGGAAAGAGCACCTATACAGGTACATCACTCATAATGAGGCATAGAACACTGTAAAGAGCATCTATACAGGTACAACACACATAATGAGGCATAGCAAACTGTAAAGAGCACCTATACAGGTACAACAAGAATAATGAGGCATAGCAACCTGTAAAGAGCACATATACAGGTACAACCAGCACAATGAGGCAATACAAACTGTAAAGAGGATATATACAGGTACAACAAGCATAATGAGGCATAGAAAACTGTAAAGAGCATCTATAATATCAACGCTGCCAACTTTCGAACAACGTCGATGCCAAAACATGAAATGCAGCAACCAAACACGATGCCCCAATGAGTTGAGCGCTGAGGCTGGCATCACTCCGAGAATCAAATCTTTTTTTATTTTTTAAAAATTTATATATTTTTTTATTGAGGCTGTATTTATACTGTCCATAGCATGTAAGCCCGGGTAACCAGGCTTGTTTTCAATGCTGGCCAGCTGTAGTGTTGGTGTTGTCTTACCAAGCAGTAGCTGCTGATAAGTTATTTGATTGTCTGCATTTCAGTAGCAGATAGATCTGTTGGTACTTTTAGTAGCCTATGTTAGTTTTGTTTGGGCCCTCTTGGCATTGCGTTTTTGTTCTATTCTTATTACTATGTTAGTTGTTTTCTTAGGGTTCTATGTTAGTGTTTTGGGGTTTTCTTGGGAAGAGTTTTCCGCTTTTTTTTTACTTAATTCTATACTAGCCTATTTTATTTACATGTCCATAGGCCTGTACATAATAGGTGGTTGAGTTATGTTTGTTTGAATTCGATTTGATTTATATTGTTGTTGGATATGTTATCTGGCTTTCATATTTCCGGTTATCCCACCCTGGGCTGTCCAGTTGGTGAGCCGTGACATATCACCTGCCCCCTTGTGGTGCAGTTCAGTTGGGGTTCCCAGTTTTTATTTTGCACAAATATTTTTTGTACGTTTTTAGGTCAGGGATTTGTCTTTCTTTCACCGTTTGCGCATTCCATGCCTATGAAAGGCACCACCTGATATGAAACTCTTAAGACTTTGACTTTAAAGCACAACATCAAATTCCATTTCAGCGAGGACAACTAAAATAGATATGTTGGTTTTGTGCCTGAGCTCTTCCTGTGGAGTCTCATGTATTCCGATATTCTGATAAGTGATATATGTTTCTCTTGGTTGTCCCTGAGTGGCGATTATGACCACATATATATCATAATTTGTTGTCAACTCGTCGATGGCAGATGAGTCCAATTTGTGCTCAGAATGCGTGGTGGCATGTTAGACGTCTGTAGCTGCAGTCAAAGAGTCTCGTAGATGTAGGAGATGATCTTTTCTCTGTTGATGCTTCTGTATACCTTGAGATACACGTTAAGTTTCAAACTGTGCTGTACCCTTGTGAAGAGAAGCCTACCGTGAACTCCTATCCATAGCCACTATTTCCCAGGTTTCAGTGTTAAGATTACATTTGCTCAGGTTGTATTTAAGGCAGTGCTTGAACATTAATTATATTTATTATATTGTGGGATTAATGTATGATTTGAATAGCATGTGGAGTAGGTAGGAAGGTCTTATTTGGTTCCTGTCTTCATTTGCAAACAATTAAAAAGAAAACTTAAAACATCTCCCCTCCCCGCCACGATAGAATGCCTTGCGATTCGCGATTAAAGTTGCGTAGTCCGATGGTTTTGAGTTTCTGTCAATTTCTGATTTACATACAGTTGGTTGATCGTAGCAATCTACCTTACTTTAGTTTTAAAGTAACTTTTATCTTAGATCGGTAACTTTTCAGATATGTGAAGTGCAACCATGGACAATTAATTGTGGCATGCATGCCAACACCCAGACTCATAGGCTTCTACAGTAACAGGTTCTAATTGTGTCTATTAAATCGCCTCAGTGTTCGCATCTATGTGGCGACAAATGTTAAATAAGTGCACCAGTATCAAGATTAGATATGTAGAATTGAATCTAGCCAATTGGCTTAGTTTTGACAAATTTGATATTTTCATCGGACTCTGAAACTTTAAAAGGCATTCAGTGCGGATTGTCGCGGAGGGTGTGGCGGGCTTATGTGGACATTTGACACCTCGAATACCCATACTGCACGTGCGTGGTCAGGTGGCCACCGTCACAGTGTAACCTTAGACTGTTTTGCGTCACCGGCCCAGAACGCCTCCCCGCCCCCACGTGACGGACACAGGGGGCGCCACCAGTCGTCGGGCTGAGGAAGAAGAGTCGGACGCAGGCGTCGGATGTGAGACGTTGTTACCTGTGGCTGCAGCTGTAACAGCAGCTGTGCGCATGTGTACAGATCTGTGTGTCTATATAGGTGGACATAGGTGTCATATGTGTACATAGGTGTACATAGGTGTACACATGTGTAAATAGTTGTACATAAATGTACATAAATGTACATAGGGGTACATATATGTAAATAGGTGTGCATAGGTGTACACATGTGTACATATATGTACATATGACGTTGTTACCTGTGGATGCATCTGTGACTGCAGCTCTGTTCATCTGTACATATATGGTTATGTATATATGTGAACATAGGTGTGCACGTGTGTGCACGTGTGTGCACGTGTGTGCACGTGTGTGCACGTGTGTACACGTGTGCACATATGTGTAAATAGGTGTACATAGGTGTGCATAGGTGTGCATATGTGTGCATAGGTGTACATATGTGTACATACATAAACTAGCGGGAGGGGGACGTGACATAGGTCAGGCGGTAGAGTGTCCACCTATGAAGGTGTAGTTCATCCTATTGATCCTGCTCTGTGGACCCATTTGCAGTTTGGGCTATTTTCCGTTCCAACCACTGATCTACAACTCGTTCATCAAAGGCTGTGGTCTGTGCTGCACTGTCTGTGGGGAAGTGTATATAAAGGACCCCATGTTGGTACTCGGAAAGAGTGGCCTATGTGGCGGCAGCTGGTTTCCTCTAAAGAAGTATGTCAGAATGACCATATGTTTGACATCCAATAGCCGATGATGAAACCAATGTGCTTTAGAAGTGTCAGTGCAGGTGTGCACATGTGTACATGTGTGAGTGTGTACATATGTGCAAACAGTTGTATGTTTCTCTCCATTTTTGGATTGCCGTTTATGTGGTTTTGCGCCTGAACTCTCTTTTTAATTATTTTAAAATTGTTTATTGAGGCTGTATTTATACTGTCCATAGCATATAAGCCCGGGTACCCAGGCTTGTTTTCAATGCTGGCCAGTTGTAGTGTTGGTGTTATCTTACCACACAGTAGCTGCTGATAAGGTATTTGATTGCCTGCATTTCAGTAGCAGATAGATAATTGGTTGGTATGGTTAGTAGCCTATGTTATGTGTTTTGGATTTTCTTGGCATATATATATTTATTTTGTCTACTCTTATTACGTATCACTCTTCATCTGTAGCTGTATCTAGAAACTGTATTAACACATTAGTTGAGTGGTCAGTTCTCATTCTGGCAGGTGCTGGGTTTTAACGCTAGCTAAGTCAGTCAAGTCGAGCGGGACTCAAACCCACATCTCTGCGTGTGGGGCCAGTGTGCTAACCATACACCACATAGGCTCCCTGATGTCACCAGCCTACCCACGCCTACCTGTCTATGCGGCTCCCTGCCCGAGGGGTCAGCGCAGACTACTACAGTATGTACTACAACCTGATGCGCGAAAAGGAAGAAGGCAAGGCGTGGGTGGGAAAAAAGGCGCTTTTTTTAACGCCTCAGACAACAAGAAAATAAGCAACTATGTACAACAAGTCAAATGCGGTGAAAGCAAGGCAATAAAAAGGGGCTCATAAGGAGCAGAGGTAATCTCAGAGTAAATGAGCTCGGGGGAGCTTGAAATGTTCGGGTGAGGGGCGCCGAAGAGCCCTCCACTAGCAAGTAGGGAGAGTTGGGTGGGTGGGTGGAGAAAAAAGAGCTTGTGTAGGGAGGACAGCTGGGAGGCGAATGGCTGAAGGAGGCCGGCTGGCGGCCTTATATGGGAAGGAGCGGGGAGGGGTGAAGGCGGGGGAGGTGAGAAAGCCGGCGGGCAGGGAGAAAGGGCGAGGAGAAAGCTGAGAGAGGGAGAAGTGAGAGTGGGAGAAAGCTGAGAGCGGGGTGGCAGGGAAGGTGAGAAAGCGGGTGGCGGCGGGAAAGAGGTGGGGGGAGGGTCTCTTCCTTCCCTCGCATCAAACGCAATGCGAGCATTACGACCAAAGCCAACGAGCTATTCTATCCTCGATCAAAGTGACAGGGTTTGTGCACTTTTGGCAATGAGCGGTCATTTCACAGAAATAGACCGGAAATGCGCGGCATGTTTATGTGTCAGCAGGACGCCTGATTTGTCTGATTCTTTGGGCCGGATATTACAGGGGGACGCGGCGATTGGACTAGACGATATGGCAGTAGTACCCACTTCCACTGCTGTGTGATATCCGTTATTTACCCGAATATTACACCTTAAAGCTGCATAGTCTGATCATTTTGTTTGTTTGTTGTTGTCTTACATCCTATCAACATATAATGTCATATCCGGGCGGCTACCTACTTGTGACAGTGCTCATTCCCGGCGACTTTATAGTGCTGCCCCACTGGGAGATCAGGCTGCCAGCACCATGCACTGATTTCCCACTCAGTCACATTATCCTGACAGTGAGCTAACCATTCCTTGCCATATCCTAATAATGCTGAGCACCTGGCTCGGAAGCGACAAGCATCAAATGTTATGTCATTTGTTTGACTCGAACCCACGATCCCATGTGTTCGGATACCCCGATCTCCCAAAACAGGAGACTGACAATCTACTCATTTGGCCATCCCGTCTGGTTCATAGTCTGATGAAGCATCAAATTTTCAAAACCAGAGCAATTATCTAGAATTGATTCTACATATCTAATTTAGATACCGGTGTCCTTATAAGGCATTTGTTGCCACACAGAGGGGAATACTGAGGCAATGTAATTTATTTATTTATTTTGTTTGACGCTGTGTTTAAACTGTTCATAGGATGTAAGCTCAAGTGCTAGGGCTTGTTTTCAATGCCGGCCAGCTGTAGTAGTGGTTTAATCTTATCACACAGTAGGAGGTGATAATATGATTTTGTTTCTCACACAGTAGCAGGTGCATGGTGATTTAGTATTTGTAGATGTTTGAAATTGTTTTGTGTTGGGGTTGGCTATCCAAGGTCGATCCGAAATAGGGAAAGACTGCTAGGTAGCTGTTAGGCATGGCAGTTAAGTGTGTTCTTGACTCGTAGATGTTTGCGCTTGTTTTGTGTTGGGTTTGGCTATCCAAGGTCGATCCAAAATAGGGAAGGACTGTTAGATAGCTAATGGTTTTAGTTCTAAGTGTAGGTGTTATTGGTTTTATTTTCTGATCACCCTTGTACTGGGTGCGAATAGTATATTAGTTTTTTGTTTTTTGTGTGTTTTTTTACTACTAATTATAAAATAGCCTACTCTACATGTATAGGCTTGTACATAGTTTGTAGCTGTTCGTTATCTACTGAGGGTGGTCCAGATTACCCCCTTGGGGCAGCCCAGTTAATAGAATATGTTCCTGTGGAAGCCTATGGTGTCAGAGTTTTGGCCTGCTTGGCAAAACTGATTTGACATAATTCCAGTTCAAATATGTTAAAACGTAGCCATTTAAAATAAAAATTGATACGCAACGAAGTAGGGACAGAGGCAGGGGTGGAGAAAAAACATTTTATTCAGGATAAAAGGAGAAGTAAACAATAGTCAGAGCGAATGACAAAGGTAAATGCAAATGCAATGACATCACGGAGGCGGAGTCTGGGACAGTGGTGTCCTGCACTCTCCTGGTGGTTCGGCGGCCGGCAATGTGCCCTCAACCTCGGGCGATAGATGGCATGGTCAATCGTAGAGGAGAAGGCCAAACAAAAAGTGAGTGGAGCTGAAGGAGGCAGGAGGCGGATTGGCTGGAGGCAGCGGTGAGCCGCATTATAAAGGGAGGACACGGGGAGAGGGGGATGACGTAACTGGGGAGAGGGGGGGAAGGAAGTGACACTCAACTTAATTGATTTATCTCAGAAAAAGTACATACAATCAAAACCGTCGGAATATGAAACTTTAAGAATATGGTAGTAGTGTGAACTAACCTCTCAGGCAAGGAGCCACGTAGACAGTAAGTAGCCTTGGGTAAGGTGATGATAATTAGGCAGCCTAGGTGGTGTAATGGTTAGCACCCTAACCCAGAATGTAAGAAATGTCGATTCGATTTCAACTCTAGGCCTGATATTTCCCATTTTCACCATACCCATGACATTTGTTACGTCACCAGGATCCTGTACAGGTTATGCACTGCATGGTTGTTGAGCCTACAATGTGTATGTATATATATATGTAAGTACATCGCCTGAATGTCTGTAATTGTAAGCATTAAAACGATGTATGGACATGGCCCATTTAAAAGCCTTACAATTCCATGGGGTATGAGTGTAGTCGTCTGCACGGAACTGTCAAGCAAGGAGCCACATATACAGGTAGGTGCGGGTAGGGTGATGGTACTCAGAGCGCATAGGTGGTGAAATGGTTAGCACAGTAGCCCATATTGCAAAAGATGTGGGTTCGATTACCGCTCGAGGTGCAATATCTCCCATTTTCATCACCGCCCCGACAATACTACTACTGTTTCACTACTTTCCGGTTTGGATTTCCTTTTAATCCAAATACTATGATATATAGTCAGCCTTATGGACCGGACGCAGTGGCCAAATCGGTTAGCGCACAGGCTCCCTGTACGGAAGGTTAGGAGTTCGAAATTCCGGCCGAGTCAAACTAATGACTTACTAAATTGATGCTGTGTAGCTGCCTAGCCTGGCACTTGTCATTACTAAGGGCAAGGACTGTAGCTCAGTAGCAAGATAATTTTGCTTTTTCTTGAAGATTTATACTGCCTATCATGGATAAGTCGGAATAGACTTGTCTTCACCATTAGACAGTTTGTCAATAGAAAGCCCAAGCCTACACTTTTACCGACCCAAGGGATTTTTAACCTCCCACACCACATAGACATTGTATGAGAGCAACCATCCTTTGGTGATGCTGTAAGTAAGTTATACACAACGGTGGAAATCCAAATTGGCAGAGGTGGGGGCATGGGGAATCAAACCACCAACCTGCAGATTAGGAGTGCGACCTAGAATAGAGTCAGAGACTCTAACCACTCTGTCACAGAGAACGCCAAGATAATCTGATCGGGTGTGAAATTGGGTCATTATGCCAGCGACCTGGTGTCCTGGTGGGGCAGTGCTATACATTTTTCATGAGTTCACATTGTCACAAGTCGGGACTCAAACAAACAAGCAGACCATGGCACTTCGCCATTTACGTATTTCGCACACATTGGTTGGTCGGGTGGAAGATAACGCCTTGGAGAAGTCATACAAATCACATTACTAAATGTTTCTGGTTCATCTAAATATCTACACAGGCATGGTCTGCTAGAACATATAGATGAAGACGATAGAACAGAAATTATTACTGATATGCCCAAAGAGAAGTACCTCTCTATACCGACCCCTCCACAGATCGACCACTCCCCTATATCGATCGCTTTATTTGGGTCCCAACAATACCATTGTAAGGATATTCTAACTCTCTAAACCGACCACCTCCCTAAATGGACCATTTGAAGTCGGTCCCATGGTCGGTCGATTTAGAGAGGTTTTACTGTACACTTTAATGACAAAACATGAAGAGTTCAGGCACAAACCCCCATAAACACCAATTAAAAAATTGAATTAAAATATAATATTTGTACTTGAAGCAAATTTAATTCTCTTTAATTTCACTTTGTTTGTGATGAAATGTTTTTGGAGCAATGTGCACAAAAATAGGAATGTCCAAACCTTTTGAAGGGTTGAGACCAAAGTTTATGTCAATATTTGGATTGGCGTTTACAGGGTTTTGCACCTAGATTCTTCACATTGTTTGTGATGCTCAGCAACACAGGTAATCTGGCATTTGATCGCCGCCATAGCCTCATAGCATGAAGATAATACTTATGCTGCCACCGATCTAGTAACGGCGAAACTACCTTATGACTTGTGCATCAGCACCACCTATATATTCGTACTTTAATACAAAATACTTAAAAATGCTAACTCTATTTTACTGACCTGCCATCTGTTGTCGTCCGCTTGAACTACTGGCCCCAGCGCCTATATAAGGACTGACGTAGCGGCGGTGAGCTCATTTCGACACGGCCACAGGAGGACACTAGCTGGCTTTGAACTGCCATCCCACCCACCCCTGCTAATATTATCTAGGGCTAAGGGTTAAAGCTTATTGACCTCTTTCTGCATAACTCATTGGCTTATCTCACTGTGCTTATCCTGTTGAAACTTAATATGTGCATACTAAAATTGACATGTGCTTACTACAGACTTGTTATTGAAAAAAGAAATAAATGCAACTTTAAACTCATATGCGGTGTCGGTGTCAAATTATCTCCTACACAGTTTACAGCACAATTCAGAGCCAAGTTCAGGCATTATGTAAATTAGTATCAAAAGTTAATCGCACACAAATACTGCCCTCCCGCCTTCGACCCCAGCTTTGCGCCACCTCTCCCATCTGGTGTATTGGCTTCTCTAGTGTGACTGCCCTCTGACCTTCTGTCTCACCACCTGCGTCCACCTTCCTGTCTGTCCCAGTGACGAATCGTACACAACTGTCCTTACCGTCCGTACTTCCCACCCCAGGGACCCATCGTCACAAACAAAAGTTGGTCTTATTTAATGACGCCTCTAGAGCACATTGAATTTCATCATCGGCTATTGGACGTCAAACATATGGTCATTCTGACATATTTCTTTGGAGGACACCCGACGCCGCCACATAGGCTACTCTTTCCGATAAGGATCCCTCAAACCGTTGTTTGCTTGCTCGCTTACATGAAATGGTATTTTATCAAATGTAAAATAGTGTCTACAAAGAAGCGAACGTGTTGGTGAGGAGTAGGTGTATGTGTGAGGTGATGTAGGGGTGGATTCAACAGTCGGTGTGAGGGAAGATGTGGGTGTAGGAGTGATGGGTGAATGTGTGGTGCTGTCGGGGTCGGTTCACATGTTGTTGTTGGCGGAGATATGGGGGTACAAATGACATCTGAGTGGGTGGTATCGTGGGTATGGTTCCAGATGCTATGTGTGTGTATATGTGTGGGTAGGAGTGAGGTGGTGGTGTGCCGGCGATGGTGTCGATATGAAGATGTGTTGCTGTGGGTGTGGGTTCACATGATGGTGTGGGTGTTCATGTGGGGGTGTTGTGTGAGTGTGTGTTGCTGTGGGTGTGGGTTCACTTGATGGTGTGGGTGTACATGTGGGGGTAGGGGTGTTGTGTGAGTGTGTGGCGCTGTGGGTGTGGGTTCACATGATGGTGTGCGTGTACATGTGGAGGTATGGGTGTTGTGTGGGTGTGTGGTGCTGTGCGTGTGGGTTCACATGTTGGTGTGGGTGTAGATATGGGGGTAGGGGTGTTGTGTGAGTGTGTGATGCTGTGGATGTGGGTTCACATGTTGGTATGGGTTTAGATGTGGGGGTAGGGAAAATGCATGAGTGTGTCTATATGTAGATTCAGATGTTGGTGTGGGTTTAGTTGTGGGAGTAGGGGATATATGTGAGTGTGTGGTGTTGTGGGTGTAGATTCAGTTGTTGGTGTGGGGGTAGATTTCTGAGTATGGGTGATGTGAGTATGAAGTGGTGTGGCTTTGGGTTCAGATGTAGGTGTCGGTTTAGATGTGGGGGCATAGGTTTACATGTAGGTGTGGGCTTAGATGTGGGGTATATGTTTACAGGTAGATGTGGGTTTAGATTTGGGGGTATAGGTTAACATGTAGATGTGGGTTTAGATGTGGGGGTATAGGTTTACATGTAGGTGTGGGCTTAGATGTGGGGTATATGTTTACAGGTAGATGTGGGTTTAGATTTGGGGGTATAGGTTAACATGTAGATGTGGGTTTAGATGTGGGGGTATAGGTTTTAGCTAGATGATATGTTAGATTGGTTGGGGGGTATAGTTAACATGTAGATGTGGGTTTAGATGTGGGGGTATATGTTTACATGTGGTGTGGGTTTAGATGTGGGGTATATGTTAACATGTAGCTGTGGGTTTATAGTGGTGGGGGTATAGGTTTACATGTAGGTGTGGGTTTAGATGTGGGGGTATAGGTTATCATGTAGATGTGGGTTTAGATGTGGGGGTATAGGTTTACAGGTATATGTGGGTTTAGATGTGGGGTTATAGGTTTACATGTAGGTGTGGGTTCAGATGTGGGGGTATATGTTAACATGTAGCTGTGGGTTTATATGTGGGGGTATAGGTTTACATGTAGGTGTGTGTTTAGGGGTGGGGGTATAGGTTTACATGTAGGTGTGGGTTTAGATGTGGGTGTATAGGTTAACATGTAGATGTGGGTTTAGATGTAGGGGTATAGGTTTAGAGGTAGGTGTGGGCTTAGATGTGGGGTATATGTTTACAGGTAGATGTGGGTTTAGATTTGGGGTATAGGTTAACATGTAGATGTGGGTTTAGATGTGGGGGTATAGGTTTACAGGTAGATGTGGGTTTAGATTGGGGGGTATAGTTTAACATGTAGATGTGGGTTTAGATGTGGGGGTATAGGTTTACATGTAGGTGTGGGTTTAGATGTGGGGGTATATGTTAACATGTAGCTGTGGGTTTATATGTGGGGGTATAGGTTTACATGTAGGTGTGGGTTTAGGTGTGGGGGTATAGGTTTACATGTAGGTGTGGGTTTAGATGTGGGGGTATAGGTTAACATGTAGATGTGGGTTTAGATGTGGGGGTATAGGTTTACAGGTATATGTGCGTTTAGATTGGGGGGTATAGTTTAACATGTATATGTGGGTTTAAATGTGGGGGTATAGGTTTACCTGTTGGTGTAGGTTTAGATGTGGGGGTATAGGTTTACCTGTAGGTGGGGGTTTAGATGTGGGGCTATACGTTTACATGTAGGTACGGGTTTAGATGTGGGGGTATACGTTTACCTGTTGGTGTGGGCTTAGACGTGGGGGTATTGGTGTACCTGTAGGTGTGGGTTTACCTGCAGGTGTGGGTTTAGATGTGGGGGTATATGTTTACTTGTAGATGTGGGTTTAGATGTGGGGGTATAGGTTTACATGTAGATGTGGGTTGAGATTTTGGGGTATATGTTAAGATGTAGATGTGGGTTTAGATGTGGGGGTATACGTTAACATGTAGATGTGTGTTTAGATGTGGGGGTATACGTTTACCTGTAGGTGTGGGTTTACATGTGGGGGTATATGTTTGCATGTAGATGTGGGTTTAGATGTGGGGGTATATATTTACCTGTAGGTGGGGGTTTAGATGTGGGGCTATACGTTGACATGTAGGTGCGGGTTTAGATGTGGGGTATACGTTTACCTGTTGGTGTGGGTTTAGATGTGGGGGTATAGCTTAACATGTAGGTGTGGGTTTAGATGTGGGGGTATAGGTTTACATGTAGGTGTGGGTTTAGATGTGGGGGTATATGTTAACATGTAGATGTGGGTTTAGATTTGGGGGTATATGTTTACAGGTAGGTGTGGGTTTAGATGTTGGGGTATACGCTTACATGTAGGTGTGGGTTTAGATGTTGGGGTATATGTTTACTTGTAGATGTGGGTTTCGATGTGGGGGTATAGGTGTACATGTAGATGTGGGTTTAGGTGTGGGGGTATAGGTTTACCTGTACGTGTGGGTTTACATGTGGGGGTATATGTTTACCTGTATATGTGGGTTTATATGTGGGGGTATATGTTTGCATATGGAGGTGGGTTTAGATGTGGAGTATACATTTACCTGTAGGTGGGGGTTTAGATGTGGGGGTATACGTTTACATGTAGGTGTGGGTTTAGATGTGGGGGTATACGTTAACATGTAGATGCAGGTTTAGATGCGGGGGTATAGGTTTACATGTAGGTGTGGGTTTAGATATGGGGGTATATGTTAACATGTAGACGTGGGTTTAGATGTGGGGGTATATGTTTACATGTAGGTGTGGGTTTAGATGTGGGGGTATACGTTAACATGTAGATGCAGGTTTAGATGTGGGGGTATAGGTTTACATGTAGGTGTGGGTTTAGATATGGGGGTATATGTTAACATGTAGACGTGGGTTTAGATGTGGGGGTATACGTTTACATGTAGGTGTGGGCTTAGATGTGGGGGTATAGGTTAGCATGTAGGTGTGGCTTTAGATGTGGGGGTATAGGTTAACATGTAGATGTGGGTTTATATGTGCGGGTATAGGTTTATATGTAGGTGTGGGTTTATATATGGGGGTATGGGTTTACATGTAGGTGTGGGTTTAGATATGGGGGCATAGCTTTATATGTAGGTGTGTCTTTAGATGTGGGGGTATAGTTTAACATGTAGGTGTGGGTTTAGATGTGGGGGTATAGGTTTACATGTAGGTGTGGGTTTAGATGTGGGGGTATATGTTAACATGTAGATGTGGGTTTAGATGTGGGGCTATATGTTTACATGTAGGTGTGGGTTTAGATGTGGGGGTATAGGTTAACATGTAGATGTGGGTTTAGATGTGGGGGTATAGGTTTACATGTAGGTGTGGGTTTAGATATGGGGGTATAGGTTTACATGTAGGTGTGGGTTTAGATGTGGGATTAGGGGTAATGCGGGGGGTGTGGTGTTATTGGTGGGGGCTCACATGTCGGTATGGGGGTAGATGTGAGGGTGGGTGTGTAGGCTAGTTGTGGGGGTAGGTGCGGGCCTGGGTGCCAGTGCGCACGACCTTGACCTTCGTCTAAGGGTATGCGTCTTCACCGCAGCTCCCCCTGGCTGCGGCTAATGTAATTAGCTCCCAGCCAATCAGCGACGCCCATTGCCCGGGGCCATCTCCTGGCGTCCATCAACCGAGCCGGCATTTCCGGTAGGTGTCGCACCGATATCAGTGGGCGATATTTGGGCACCACCAACGCCACCAGCCTCCTGATATGCCCTTAGATGTTGCCGGGACGTAATGCTCCAAAAGCTCTCCAACGGCTGGAAGACCAGTGCCTCGGCGCTTACAAAATATGTATTCAGACGAATAACATATTTACCCCTCAAAAACACCCTAAAAACAAAACAAAAACACTCGCCAAATCCCTTCTGCTGCCGATACCTAAAGTTGAACTCTACACAGGGATGACAAATCTCCGCGATTTCGCGGATTTCCGCGATTTTTGATAATCGCTGATTAACTATAACACAATTACTCAAACAGCACTCAAACGGTTTGAATCAAATTGGACCAGCGCTGCCCAGCGGTGAAAACAAGTATCAACACACTTATCCGTTATGAACAGGGTAAATAAATTAATCCCTAAAACAAAGAAGAAGTAATTCCGAGGATATATGACAGCAATTGGTCAGTCCGAATCCTGTTCTCTTATGACCTCAGATGTTGCTAGTACATGAAACAAAACACAACCAGTAAAGGAAGGAGTGATAGTTGTGATTGTCTGACTAGCAACATCTGAGGTATTATCGCCAATGCTCCAAAGTCCCTCTCCGCTAACCAGTCCTCGTCATATCCTATTACTGACGAGTGCCAGGCTTGCTGGCGATACTTTTACATTTAGTAAGTTTATGGTTTGACATGGCTGAGATTGGAGTCCCTGAGCGAATCCAGTACTTTGTAATGATTCAGACATGACATCTGCTCATTGACGATATATGAGATCTGTAATCTGTATGGTTGGGTGGTCAGGAGGTCCATAGCCCTATTCACACACGGGCGTTAAGTCACCTCAACTAGTTTGCCTTGTCTAGTTCGACGCACATTGGTCGTGTGGATGCTACGCTGAGGCGACTTAAGCCTGACTCGACTCATCTAGTTCGCTTCAACTAGACCACATCACAAGGTGGTTTATATGAAGCAAACTAGCTTAAGTCGGCCCATCTTGCTTGTGTGGACGGTAGCGGTTTACTTGAGGTGGCTTAAGCGCATCACACACATGCGCAGTCGAGACCTGAGTTTGTTGATTTTCCAGTCGATCAAAAGCGCATATTATATAATTTGGTCTATGAAACCGCTAGCTGTGCACATATATTTTGTTCATCATTTATTTTTAGGTTTTCACTGCCCAGCAGAAGTTTGACCGTTCCAAAACAATACGATTCAGTCGATACATGTCTAGGTCGAACCCACACTCTCCCATGGTGACATCGACTAACCGAAAGTGGCACTGGTTAGTATGGACTTGCTTGTGCACAGATATCGATTTCCGCCTTAAACCGCCCCAAGTACTGCATGTGTGGACACGACACACTTTCATGCCTAGTTCGCCTGATCTAGTTCGCCTTATCTAGTTCGGCCTAAAGTTGTGTGTGTGAACACGGCTTAAGTCATACATGTGTACACACACAATACGCAGCAAATCGAATCGGTTCATGTCACGAGCAATAAGTGCGTGTTTATATTACACAAATGCACTTGGGTAGTACTAGTAGTATAGGATAGCAGGGTTTTAAAGCAGGCTTCTAAGTGATTTAGGTTGGTTGGTTGTTGGAGTTTTACGTCCTGGCAACATCTAAGATAATATCAGGAAGGGTACTGACTTGTGACAGTGCACACTCATGGCGACTTAATAGTGCTGCCCCACTGAAATCAGGCCGCTAGTACGATGACCTCATATCCCATTCAGTCACATTATCCTGGCACGAAGCTAACCAGTCCTATTAACTTGTGAGAGTGCATACTTATGATAACTTTATAGTGCTGCCCAACTGGTAGACCAGGTTGCAAGTACCATGCCCCATTGCTCCACACAGTCACATTATCCTGATACCGAGCTAATCAGTCCTTGACCTCATCAATTTTATAAGTCATTGGTTTGACCCGGTGGGGATTCGGAACTCCCGACCTTCCGCTCGGAAAGTGTGCGCTCTACCGATTCGGACACCGCGTCCGGTACGTAGCGGTGTTGTAGTCGGGTGACTGCAAACGTAGTCTAAATAAGGGCGAAAATAGCTTTAGTAGAGAACAGGAAGTGGAATCACTGGTTCCTGTATGAAATGTCTAATTATATCGACACAGTGTTGGTGAAATGGGAGAGAATGCAAACAGACAAAATAAACGACGTAGAATGCTGTCGATTTCCCTTTTAAAGTCGATTGCACAACTTGTTTTATTATATGTTTCACATCAAAAGTAGCAGGTAAATATTAAGATATATGGGAAGAATATATTTTGCTTCATAGATTAAGAATGTATCTGCTCATTTCATTTACCGAGCATGTAGATAATTTTCGCCAGCTTTTATAAAGGGTTGTTCTTAACACCTACTCAGCCTACTGCAATACAGGGTGAATGTTGAGAGGGGTGTAGGTCAAGCAGTAGAGTGTCCACCTGGTATGCAGGTATTGCAAAACCTCAGGGAGTTTGACGCCCCTGCCCTGCAGAGTTGTAAACCACTGCCTCATGGTACAGGTTCTTGACAGAACCCTGAACAGCAAACCCTGAACAGAAAACCGGGTCACTGTGGCAGCATCAAGGGCGGTTGATGTATGGACCTCCCAACATCTCCTGACCAGCCACTGCAGGGACAAATAGTTTTGTGCCTGTCTGACATGTTCTTGCCGGTGTGAAACCTCTATTTGCTCCCCGACAGAGTGCTGCTGGTAACTTGCAAAAGCCAGCGGCACTTCAACACTTTTGCAGGCAGCTTTCATGAAATATTGGAGAGCGGCAGTCAAGTAATGAAAGCAGTCTTTGTCGCATCGTGACCGACAGCATGATGATGATGATGAGAGTGTCCACCTATGAAGGTGAAGGTCGTCTGATCAATCCTTCTCATGGGACCCTTTTGCAGTTTGGGGTATTTTCCATTTCCTGTGGTCCACAACTGGTTCATCAAACGTTGTGGTATGTCTTGTCCTGTTTGTGGGAATAATGTGCATATAAAATACCCATTGCTGCTTGCTCCAAAGAAATATGTCAGAATGACCAAATGTTTGATGTCCAATAGCCGATGATAAAAATCAATGTGCTCTAGAGGCATCGTTAAATAAAACATAGTTTCCTTTGTTGGGAGTGAATCTTTTATGTGAGCAGTATTCTGTGGCGCCGAGGTGTGACAAAAGCGAGGCCGTGTGCCCGGCCGGCAGCGAGCGCGCTGTAGAGCTAAGCCGCTATTGTCGATATAATGGGTGGGGGAACTAGGGCGAGTGCGAAGGGGATGGCCAGCCACTGAATAGCTTCTGACGCCGACCTACCAATAGTCGTTAAGCTCGGTCAGTAAGCCAATATGCACAAAGCTCACGCCCAGCTTGAAGCCGAAGTAATGGGGCTGTCACACTACGACGCTTCTCACCGGCGACCCGTCAGCGTTGGAAATAAAATTAAAGCGTTGAGAAACGTTAAAGATTTAGGAGAAATATGGGGAAATTGGACGGTGGCACAGCGTGTGAGTAGCGTCTTGTTAGCGCGCAGCCAACGGGTGTCAATGAGTGAGGAAAAAAAAAAGAAAAGTTTGGCGCAACGTGCTCATATGACCTTAGATGTTGGTAGGACATAAAACAACAAAGCAACCATTTGGCATCATGTGTGGAGATGACCCGCCCGCGCGCGCAGCGTCTGCCTAGCGTTCCCATAACGTTATTCCAGCGCTGTCGACGTCCTTCTGACGTCGCCATAATATTGGGATTCGCGCATTGATGAGTGTTGTCGATCACTGTTTTTTTTTTAGATGCTTAAAACCTTGGGCGACCAATAACGCGCACCGACGTTGTCCGCCGACCGTCAACGTCCAGAATAATGTACCGACGTGTACCGACGCGCGCCTAACACGCGCGTAACGCTTCCCGACGTTTCCCTAATTTTCGCCCAAAATCACCACACGTCGACGGGTCGCCGGTGAGAAGCGTCGTAGTGTGACAGCCCCATAAGGCGGTACATTGGCGTCAGTCTAAAGCCCCAGTCAGACTCGGGCTTGCCACCAATGGCGACTACTTTGCGATCATTTATAGCCCAGTCACACGAGGCCTGCGTTCCCTTACTATCACTTCGCGATGTACATACATCCTCCTTACGACTCCCAGCGACCATTTCGGAAATTTTAGACGCAAGCAGGTTGCAGCTGCTGCACTTGTAACCTCCTTGCGACCAGTTCAGTCGGCGCCACTAAAAAGTGGTTGGTGACCTGGCGCCGACCTGGTGCCAACATGGCCCCGACCTGGCCCCCACCGCATTTTTGAATCAATGTATTGAGTGGGACGCTGGGAGGTTGGCGACCTTTTGGTCGTAAGGAGGTTGGCAGCGAACGCTGGCTCTCATGTGACTGGGGTATTAGTGACCAGAAAGCCGACTGGTCGCCGACTGGTTGTCAAGATATGAAAATGGCCTACGATCATTTTGATCACAAGGAGGGTTTTGGCGCTGAAGCTACAACCTCCTTGCAACCAAAATGGTTGTCTGGAGCTCGGCGACCACTGAAGACCACGTTGTGTCCATTTGGCGACCACTGAAGACCACGTTGTGTCCATTTGGCGACCACTGAAGACCACGTTGTGTCCATTAGGCGACCACTGAAGACCACGTTGTGTCCATTTGGCGACCACTTGTTACAATTTTGCAAACACTTGCGACAATTCTTCGACCAACTGCGACCATTTTTCGGCCACTTGCGACCATGTTGCGACCACCCGATTTGTGTGGTCGAAAGTGGTCGTAAGGATAGTGTGACTGGGATATAACAGAGGTACACAGTAGGCTGCACCTCCCTCACGGGGGGGGGGGGCGGAGGTAGGATGATGGCATCAGGTAGCCTAGATAGTCTAAATGGCACAAACATAGCTTTGGCAATCGACAACATTGTTATTCTGGGTTAAGTGTTCCCCTTGTTGCAAACACCATACTAAACCGCACTAACATGGCGTGCTTGGGGTTTCGCATCCTAGCAACTATTGAGGTTATCGCAGAATATCTGCAAACTTCTCTTGGGTTGTTTGTTTGTTGTTGTTTTACATCCTAGCAACATCTAAGGTTATATCAGGACAGGTACCGACTTGTGACAGTAGGCACTCATGGCAACTTTATAGTGCTTCCCCAATGAGATACCAGGCTGCCAGCACCATGACAAGATATCCCACCCAGTCACATTCCCCTGACCCTGACACTGTGCTAACCAGTCCTAGTCCTATCTAAATAATGTCGAGCACCAGGCTAGGTGTCGACCGGTAGCAATTTTATAAGTCACTTGTTTGACTCGGCTGGGACTAGAACTCGTGACCTTCCGTACAGGAAGCCTGTCTGCGCTCTACCAATTTCGGCCACCACGTTCAATATGACTTCACTTGTGAGACGCCACGCCTATTGCGGATGTATAGTGCTGCCCCAGCGGGAAATGATGCCGTCGGTATTGAGCTGGCCCGCGACCTATCGATTATGTGAATTTATTAGTGATGATAATAGTCAAGTTAGCTCAATCAGTAACTGCAGCTCCCTGCAAATTACAGCCGTTCACAGCAAGTAGTCTTTTCTGTGGTGGAGTGGTTAGAGTGTCTGACTTTTTTCTAGGTCAGACTCCTAATCTGAAGGTTGGTGGTTCGATTCCCTGTGCCCCCACGTCTACCAATTTGGATTTCCATCGTTGTGTATAACTTACAACGTCATCAAACGGCAGTTGCTCTCATACCGAGGTTTTCAATTTTGGTTTCCATGTCACACATTTTTGCCCAGTTTTAGAGAATGACCCAAATATGTATATTTAAATATGTGTAAGAGCAGAGTCTTACAGAGTATAACAATGGCAATATCGATAATATATAATATCAATTAATATAATGGAACCAATTCCCTTCCTATTTTTATACTCGCATAATGCGTTATACGTCGCATTAATGTATATGTATGTATGTGGTAGTTTGCGCTGACCTCTCAGGCAAGGAGGCGCATAGACAAGTAGGGGTGGGTAGTGTGCTGGCATCAGGGAGCCTAGGTGGTCTAATTCCAGGGGCACGAGTGTACTGGTCTGCACTGACATCTCAGGCAAGCAGCCACATAGACAGGTAGGGGTGGGTAGTGTGATTACATCAGGGAGCTTAGGTGGTGTGATGGTTAGAACACTGGCCCGGAATGAAAAGGGATGCGCGTTCGAGTCATGCTCTAGGTGCAATATTTCCCATTTTTATTACCCCCACACCATATGTATTTATATGTATGCATATATGTGTATATATATATTCATATATATATGTATATATATGTATATATATATGTATATACATATATATGCATATATGTATAAATGTGGATATAATGTATGTGCATATTGTAACATAGCACTGAATATATGGAGACTGCTTCCTAACAGGTAGTTTGCCTTTTATAAGTGGTTACCGCACATGTTTGGACCCAGACACACTTGGTATCTGGACCACATCTGTCCGCACATCTCTCTATCTCCTCTCCACCAGCCTTGCTCTTCCTTAATATGTCTGAAAAGAGTTCCAGGAGGGGGAGCCCGCCGGCATTTCACTTTCTACTTTACTCTGTTGGTGTCTATGGCTCGCTGATTGGTCACCATAGAGCAAATAGACACGGTCCTTTGACTCAACTCTCCTCATTTCTCTTTCCTATACTCTACCCTTTTTTTTTCTCCCAGGCATACTCCTACCCCTGACCAGGAGAGTTGTGTGCTTGGGTGGGGCCCTGTACCTTTACGTTGTCTCTCGCTTTGTTCTCTTTGCTGGAACCACCGCTGCACCCATCTTTACTTGCCCTTCCTCGAAACCCTTGCTCCTGTCGACTGGATACAAGTGCCAACTACCGCTCAACTACCGCCAGACCGAATAGATTTGGGACCACCCCAATGCTTCGCCGTTACAATGTTGTAAAGATGTCCCGAGCTTCTACAACACTAACTACTGAAGTTAAATCTGCAACCAAAGATTTGGCCGATTTATCGGAGCCTCTCTATTAATGTTGCAGTTCTCCAACCAGTAACTGTTGTAAGGTTACAAACAACCCTGACATCATAATCACTCTCGGCACTCTACTCCCAGACATCGAGGCATCAACATCTCTAAGTCAGTTAGGCCTGAAACTTGATCTGGCTAGTTACAGCTTATGGGATGGATTCAACTTGCTGAGCTTCTACAATATTGACCAATGGCCGTGAGGAGGATTGATGACTGTGGTTTCTGCCTTTTCCCACATCACTGCTGCTTAGCCTGACATGTACATCCATCATCAACTGAGACTCTATACCTGTATGGTTGGTGACAGCTCACAGACAATGGATCATCTATATCCATCAACATCTCAAGGCAACTGAGACATAGAATAAGCACCAAGAGGACTGAGTATATCTATCATCCATATGGACTACACAGACAGTTGTGAGTGTAATATCATACCATTAAGAATGTATATGTAACTGTACACTTTGTAACTGAGAATATATGGTATAAGCACATATTTGTGTATCATTACTTAGCTTCTTTACTAAGATTAGAAGATGTTCCAAATTCTCTTTTCTCCTCACTATAATTAGCTAGTCTATAAGATTAGGCATTAGTTATTATACGTGACAATGTATATGTGTATTTGTATGTATACAATATATACATAAGGGTATGCATGTATATATGTATACTATATGAGTACGTTGGTAAAAGGTCCTCAGTCTTTGGTGCCGGTCTGGAGGCAGTGCTGTTGACACCGGAACCGAGAGCTATTTTTCTTATTTGTTTACGTTGTGCTGGCCGGTTGTTGGCGCAGATCGGGTACGCTGCCATTACTCCCCCCCCCCCCCCCACGCCTCCCCCACACACAATCTGCCTCTCTCACCTCAGCTATAGAGGTGAGCAGCAAGCTGTAGACTCAACATGTGGACAAGCCGGAATACTTGAATATTATATCAGAATGGAACACCAGTGCCTTTGGCGCTGACAAACTATGTTTCCAGATAAATAAAATATTTACCAACACAAAAAGTGATTCTATTTATTGGGGGTTTCATAACCAATGCACGCATTGGACCATGTAATGATTACCGGTCTAAACTCTCCACAGTGCGCAGTGATGGATTTTCTGTATAGCGATGCAACATTGGGATACCGTGCGGACAGTCCCATGCCCTGCTACTCCATTTAATACATTAACATATCGCAAAACTAAACAGACCTCGTTCTATTCTACCAATGCCAAAGCTTCAAAGTTGAACACACTTGACTTAATATTGTTCTATTCTACCAATGCCAAAGCTTCAATGTTGAACACACTTGACTTAATATCATTCTATTCTACCGATGCCAAAGCTTCAATGTTGAACACACTTACTTGACTTAATATCGTTCTATTCTACCAATGCCAAAGCTTCAATGTTGAACACACTTGACTTAATCAGGTAGGGGCCACGTCTTGGTTTTCAAAACGGCTTGCTTTTTCAAGGCGTATTGAAAAACCAAGACGGTTTTCATATAGGATTATTAGGGGTCGTCATATGTGACACGATGTAAACCATTACTTCAATGTAGCTAACTTGTTATATACACAGACCGATGGGTTGTTGTTTTAGCAGTCTACTCAAGCGTGGCCACTTGGGTAGGTGTTGGTGTGGATGTGGGTGTGGGTGTGCATGTGCGTGCCGCTACGGACTGAGGTTACGGTTCTTAAGCTTTCTTATAAGTAGGATTACAAGAGAACATGCACTGTAATGTTATTCTTAATTCTACACATTCTAGAAATCTGCTGCAAATGATGTCCACTCTGCAGTTAATTAATGGACCAGAAATTGTTAAAATGGTGTATTCTAAAATAGCTTGCTCGATGAAATGTACATAACAGTAATTAATAGATTATATGCTATGCCTAAGATAGTTGAACTGGCCAACATCATCGACACATAATTAAGTAATAACCATTACATAATTAAGTAATAACCATTACCATTATGTACATTGTTCCTGGCCAAATTGTAAACGAACCCAGCCTCAGGCCCACCGCCACTTCCTCCATATGCCCACATACACGACACACCCACTCTCCTCGGTTGCACTGATGTGCGATATGTCCCATGGTCTTCTCGTAGTACCCCTATCCTTCTAATTATACACAGGGTTTAGCAGTAGTCATGGATCAGCGACCATGACCCACATGCACACTAAGTATTACGGTTAGAGATTATGCAGGTCACGTCGGCACACTTTCCTATTTCTCCACCCAAGCCCAAGCACTGTTACCTATGTAGATGCACAGCCTGCTAGCCACCAACCATTGGTGTTCATAGAAAATTTTTATATGAACATGACCATGGTTATATTCAAGTGACCATTGTTATATATATAAACATTTATATGCATGTATATCTGACTCCCCCGCCCCCCCCCCCCGAATTGGGTATATGTAGACCTACTGATATAATGTTATTAAATGTATATGATGCACATACACATGACATGTACATTGCATATAATACATACTTATATGTAATACTACCGGACTGTTCTACAGCTCATCCAGGTAGACTGTTGTAATAACAAAGTTATGTGGGTGGGTCAGTGGGTATGGGTCGCCCTACCTCCCACAATATCTCTGAGTGTCGGTTTGTAGAACATTATCCAACATATTTCATGAAGAATGTATCTTTATTTTTTATTTAGCTGATAGCTTAATTTTACTGGAATGCTTGCTAACTTGATAGATATGTAGATCATCTTACAATTCACAAAGGCGAACGCTGTGACTGGATATAAAGTGGTATTTATTTCTGTTATGTTTTAATTTGAGGTGTTTGTGGTGGTTGAATGTTTGATGGTGTGTAGGCATGACACCCCCATGCGCACACCCCTCCAACCTTTTCCCTAGGGACCAGGTCCCATGGGCCAGACTCAAACCCTCAACCCTATCGTTTTTATAAATATATTGGACAAGCGATACAGAAGTTGCAGCTTAGTAGCCTTAGTAGCTTCTAATACCACAATCACTCACATGTGTAACATATACACACAAAAAAAATGATGAATGAACTTACTTTTGTTCCTATATTGAAGGATAGCTGTGTCATATGTTGCATAGTACTAAGAGTAGTCCACCATTTGGAACTGGCAAGTTGGCCTGTGTGTAGTCTAGCCCTGTTGAAGTAGGATATGTGTACAGTGAGCTGCGGCACTGGCCATTAAATACAAGTCACTCTCAGACCTACTCTAAGGGGCCTAAGCTCTGACACTTTCACACTCAGTCTTTGATCAGAAACTTCACAAAAGAAAGCTATAGCACTTCAGCAGTGCCTAGGATCACACCTATGCTCGCACCTCTCGCTTCTCTTTCATTTATATTTCATTTATTAGATTT